>SNQJ01S0143791.1:0-24395 GCA_010110895.2 Picea sitchensis
CTAATACATATTGATGCAGATGATGATTGCATTCCTTTGAGAATGACGATGTTGTCGATGAAGAAAACTTTCAATGATTTATAGATACGCTAGTCAGTGTTCCAAGATGATATTGATGATGCTGTCCTCCTGATGTTGTTGATGATGTAGTCCTCTCTCTCGCCTGATGTTGTTGAAGAATACCCTTCTTGTTAAGGGGGAGTGTTGAAATAATGTAACTGCAAAGTGTATTCTTATTATTATTTGATATATTATTCATTGGATCAATCCCCATTGCGGATTGATCATGTCGTCTATTGTAAAGGACCAAATCCCCTTTTGTGGATTGGTCAAAATGTAATTGTAATAGGCAGAATAAGAAGTCGGCCCCAAAATATATCAAAGAGGCCCCGGAATATAATAAAGGTGGTTATAACCACCCAGATTAAAAAGTCGGCCCTGCCAGTGAAGAGACACTTCACACGTGCCAGATTAGTATAAATAAGGAGGCTAGCGCCTTCACTTAGACACACCTCACTTGTTCATTGAGAGACAAGTTTCAGAGCTGCAGTTGGAGAAGAGAGAGAGAGAGAGACGCATCTTTGGGAGAGGACTTTCTGTACTTGTTTGAGTTATCTCTTGGCATTGTATTGGTTATCTATATTAAGGAAGTTTCGTTGGGTTTTCTGCCCCATGAGGGTTTCCCAAGATAAATGTTGTCTCTTGTGATTGTGTATTTCTCAGTGATCTTGTCTTATGTTGCTGTTATCTATTGAAATGCAAAGAACTATAATAATGGCTTAAACATTAACACATACGTGGGTTAGTGGGGTATGTATAAAAGGAAGGGGTTAGGATAAGACAAGGGACTTTAATTAATTAATTATAAGGGGGACACACACTTTAATTAATAAAGGTAGGATAAAGGTGAGTGAGGGTAGAGTTAGGATAAAGGTGAGTGAGGTATTAGAGTGGAAAGGGGAAAGTAGTACTTAGAGAGTTAGGGATGGATAAAGGAGATGCACCTAGTTGAAATAGGAATGCATGTGTCGTAGGGATTTAATGTGCATCAATGAATAATTTAACTTTTAATGGACTTTTAATGCACAGAAAGTGGCAGTCATGGCGATTGAAGGGGCATTAATGGTGACTAAGTTTTAATTAGCTCAATCCCGCCCAAGTTGGCTTGCCACCTCATCTATACACCCTCCATTTAATTAACTTATTTAACGCTTTTAGCCATGATAAGTGTGCCCCCTCATCAAATCTTGCCAAGTAGACGCCACATGTCACACTGAATCGCCGCCAAATGTTGGAAATTGAGCCTGCCACTTGTCTCCTTTGGAACAGGTCGCCCGTGCTATTTATGGAAACTGCTAAAAATACAGTCCAGCTCCTAAATTTTAGGAAACTATCAAAAACATCTAGGATGACTAGGAGAGCATCGCCATGTGTCATGCATCTAAAAATAGACACTACTAAAAATAGAATGTGATTGCATAACAATGATATCATACTCATCGGATTCGGTTTTCCGAGAGGATTCCAAATCCACAATCAGAATTGGCATGCGAACCCTAGTGCTCCACCTGCTAAAAATAGAAATATCATGCATGTCACCCGGAAAAGGTCCAAAAGACTTAGAATGTTTGAAGGATCAACACTGCACACTCAGAATCTCAATCTGAGTCCTGAAGCTCAACCTACTAAAAATAGAAATTTCTTGCATGTCGCCTGGAAAAGTGTCATAGGGCCCAAAATTATGCAAGGACCAACCCTATATGCTCTAAACTGCTTGAGACTGTCAACTGGGTCTCTCAAACACTATCTCCTAAAAAGTAGGGTCACCTGTTGTATGTAGACATCTATCTCAAATGCAAAGGAAAACAAGCTAGCTCTAACTATGAAACAAAAACAACGTCGTGCCAATCATGTACCTATCTCTGATGAGATCCAACCTCTGACTCAACACAAGTGCTAAACTCTAGGAGAATCTCAAAATGCTAGCCAAAAAAATGCATGCTAGCCCTTAACCCTCAAGATCTCCAAGGGTGAAAATCTAGGGGTTAACAATGGCAACTCAAGGGGACGTGATCCCCCTGTGGGATGTCAAGAACCATATGAATCTTTGTGTCTATAAAACTAAAATGATGCCTTGTGAGGACTCTTTAAGATATATGAATGATGCTCTGAAGAAATATGAAGGAATGTACCAAAATAGACCCCTGTAACTTTGTGGAAGGAGAAAGGCCCTGTAAGTTGATCAAGAAAACATTGTAAGTTGACCTGTGATACCAAAGCCTATCCAATGGGAAATGGAGTCAAATCAATATACACCTCCCACTGAAACACTAAAGAACGAGGGGTCTCATCCAAATCCGCTACCTACTACCACCCAATATGTACACTCCTCGCTGCAAGAAATGTGTGGATGTCGACACAAGGGAGAGAGTCAATTAATCAGATTTCAATAATGTAAACACTTGTCAAGTGCGAAGGAACACCACCAATAATGACAATGGGTCCTAAGGTACGAGCACAACCTATCACTATGAAAGATGTTGTCTTGTCGAACAATGACAAGGATCATCCAATCAAGGCCATGTTATCGCACAATCTATAGATTGGGCAAAGCCCAACCCAATCCACAAAAGTGTGACAACCATGGGAGTACCTACACACTGTCAGCTTTGATAGACACTCCCCTTGCTTTAGTGATGAGAAATCACCACAAGGGGGGAATCTCGGTGAGCCTAGGGGGACTGAGATGAAAAGTGATGTGATGATGAGTGAAACCCCTATAGGTCAAGTTTGGAGATGAAGAATGGCTTGGAAAAGAGTCTTGTGAAGGAGGAGAACGTTGCCAAGTGTTTGGTACCTGCAAAACAATGTTAGCCCTGCCTGTAACAAGACAATTAATCATAAACCAAGCCTTATATCAAAGGGGATCAACAAGAGCTTGTTGCCAAAACTGCAGCAATATGGAAATATATTTTCTGCAGTAAACAAGTTATATCAGCTGCAAAACTAACCACCAAAATCAAGTAAGAGATAACGAAAATAAAGCTAGCAAAGACTAGTTAAACTTCCAATTAATGAAGCAAGACTTTGGTGAGTTTTAGGGTTGTTTATTAAGTGTTATCAGTAGGTTATTATAACAGCCAAATGGCTGTAGCAAACAATTGCTACAGCAGCTATATCTAGCCACAGAAATCAACAAGTAAACCGTCAAAAAGATAGCTAATGAGCAGTAGAAAAGTAATCTAGGTTCACAAGTAAATTTCAGCGGTAGATAAGTGAGCAATAGATGAAAGAAGATGAGTTTTGCTGCAGCCCTAGTGGTTGTAGCATCAATTTGTAACAGCAAGAAGAATTACAAGACTAAGTTAGATGCCCTTAGGGCACAAAGAAGCCTTAAGCATGCAAAATTGATTCCAACTTGAACAATTGCAAAATCTCTATTTTTCACGTATTCCAATGCAATAATTTTAGATCTCCAATGCAAAATAGACTAGTGCCTTATCAATTGGGTTATGGGGTCTCTTGTTGCAAGGGCTAGTTGTGTTACCTCACTAGGGGTGTAATCCTTTTTACTCCCTAAGGAGAACAAAACTAACAAGGTAAATCTAGGAGGGTGTAATCCTTTTCACTCCTCCTAGCAACCTTGTTAAGTAGCTTATCCTAAGACAAATGTGAATGACATAGTAAAGGGTGTATGCCTTACACTCCTCCAAGGGTTTAGACTAGAATAACCATGAAACAAGAAGAAAAACCAACAATGCACAGAGATCTCCTTACCAATTCCAATAGATAGCAAGATAAACCCTCTTTTACCAAAAATATTCCACTACAAAGCAAGAGCAAGCATCCAAGAGAGATAGCGCACCACTTCTTCCACAAGAGACAAGTACTAGCATCCAAAATAGCATAAGAGAGAGAGTGTGAATTGCCCAAGTAGGGAAAAAATTTCAGCCCAAATTTTATGTAATTCTCAAGTGTCGTGTCAAAATGAAAGTGACAAGGTCTCATTTATACATGACCTTGTAAAAACAATTTGTCCACTTAACTTAGGGTAAAACACAAATTAGGGAGGCTGACCTCCTAATTTTCCCCTTTACAAATTATAATTTGAATTTACAAAAGAATAAAGCCCTAAAAGATGACGTTATCCCTCTTAAGGGTGACGTTTTGGCATAAATGGCAAGACATTGAGCTAGTTGAGGAAGTCGTTGGGCCTCCCAAGGCCTAATGTCCATGCACTAGGGTCTTCCTCCATCAAAATATGCCAAGTCATCATCAAATCACCCATCACCATCAAACCCTAGATTTCCAAGTGTGACATCATGCCCCAGAAGAGAAGGAAAAGGCCTCCAAAGGAAAACATTGGGGTTAGGAAAGCTAGCGAGTCAACTCCTCGGGATACTCAAGTGCCTCCAAAGGCAACGTCCCTCATCCAAGTTGTCCAAAGGAAAGGGGGCGCATAATCCAACCTGTGGGATTCCTGCCCCAAGTGAAGGTCCAAGTGACCTTGTGCCTCCACGATCAAGCTTTCAACTGTCAAGGACCTACAAAGACAAGCAAGTACGCCCTCCAAGGGTCCACAAGTCACAATATCATGCGAAGTAAACCATATCCAATAAAAGAACCACTCGAACATGTGCATCAAATTCCCCCTTTTCAAAATAAACATATGCTCAAAGACCTTATACAATTTTCCAAATTTAGATATGGGAGGGCTATCATAGTGCCCTATTGGGTGGACCATTTCCTAGGTCAAGGAGTGTTTCCCAAGTGGAATCCCTTCTAAGTCATGTAGTGAGTATGAGGTGGATAGGGTTAGACTTCTAGGAATGGGGCTTCATGACATACAAGGGCTCATATTGTCTTATTTATGGGTGCCTTTTTAGATGGTGTGTTGCCCTTCGTCCGCGATGCAATATTTTTCCAAGCCTATTTGCCATTAATTTATTGGAGTGCTTCTAGGTTAAAGACGTGTGGGGCCACAAAACTAAGCAATAAAAAAAAGCCCGCATACACTCTACCCTGGTCACAATGCTTCCCCAAGTTGAAGACAATGTGGGGCACTAAACTAAGCAATAAAAACAAAGGCCACACATGCTCTACCTTGGTTGGCATGATTTTAATTAGTTATTTTTAGGGGTCCCTCAACTTTTTCCGAGAAACATTTCATTGTTCTCGAGATCCCTGGGCAAGCATCTGGAAGGTTTATGATTGTCTTTTATATTTTTCCAGCTACAAGCCTCTGGGCCTTTAGTCCCTTCTTCCCATGAAATGAGGTACAAGCCCTTCTTGGGTCAATGTGGCCCGAAAACCTAAAAGATGGGGAAACAGAGGGTACGAAGTGATGGAAAATGGTAAGTATGAGTGGGAATGGTACGATGACCCTTCAAGGAGAGCCCCTGGTAGAAACTCTTTCCCTGAGGGTGGCCACTTACTAGGAAACCATGACACTCACCAAGGTGAAATAGGGAAAAAAGCATAATTTCCAAGCAAATGTTTTCAAAATCAAGAGAGAACTCTGTAAAATCCCTAGGGTTTTTATAGGTTGGAGAAGGAACTAGGTCTTCTTATAAACAAGATATTTTACACAGTACCATACAGTTCTTCCACCATAACAGAGTGCATTAACGGATAACCAACATATAAATAGTATCAACATTGTCTTAGCAGTTGTGTAGCATAAAGTTTCCAACAATAACAATATCCAATACCTAGTTTGCACTTGAGACCAGCAATAAACCCCCTAAGGGATGTTGTCTAAAACCAACAAATAATGTTCCCTATTCTAAAACACAGTAGCACTTCTTTTGCTACAATTGAACACACACTATCACATAGATAATTAAGGTTGTTCCTACTACTAAATAAAACCTAGAATCTACTACAAGGGATGGTGTGTTGTCCCAGGTTGTTGAACCATCCTCCAACAGTATGAACAAGGGTTCGGTTCTTCTTCCAAGACTGCCAAGGCTGATTCGGTCCTCCCAAATCTTCAACGGCAGCTCTTGGCAATTGTGATAAGGCTGCGACCTACCCTGTAGTGGTTGTTAATCCTCCAAGAGCCCGCTCAGCTTAGCAACATAACTCGGCCCCTTCTCCAAGGTGACCGACTAGCAGTTTGGGGTTCGGCCTTCTCCAAAATAGAAAGAGCAAGGTGTGGTCTTCCTCTTTAGTGGTTGGAATAGATCTAGCACAAATCGATGCATCCTCCACTCATCCGCCAGCCCCCCACAGAATTACAGTAACTCAGCCTCCTTACAGCGAACCTTTGCAGCTACTAAACCTTCAAGGGATGTGTCCCTGATGCAAGAGAGAACAAAGTTGAGCTAGGATGAAAACTAGCCCACCGAAACTCAGCAGAACTGGGGGTTAAACAACCCTCCAAGGCAACCGCCTCCAAAAACATAGAGAGAACTCCAAAATAATCCTTGTGTGTTTTCAAATGAGCCTCCATCTCCTTATATAGAGCTTGTCTTTTGCTTGCTTCCTTGTTTTAGGTGGCTTACTCCTCAAGTTAAGGTCTTTTTACCCTTTTCTTCACCCAATGGTAGCTTATCCCTTAAGTTCGAGTCTTTTACCCCCTTGCTTTTGCCCCATGAACACATCTAGACCAGTCGCTTTCCTCTTTGCATCCATTAAGGCCCCACAACTCCCCTTTGATTGGGGACTATGGCCTACTGGGAGCCCCCTAAGCCACTATGTCCCTCCTCCAGTGGGATCAAAGGGGAGGGGATATGATAGTCCTCCCTTCCCGAGATTGCTTGTCCTCAAGCAACCACAAACTAGGATGCTGCAAAATATGCTCTCTCTCCCACATGGCATCCTCTATCGGCTAATCTCTCCACCTGACATGGTACTCTCTGATCACTTAGCTCCTCAGTCTCCTCTCTCGGACATCCATAATCTCCTAAGGATTCAACAACATTTGTTCCCTCTCATCTGCTAGCAGTAACTCATTAGAAGTAGTAACCTGTGGTCCCCACGCCCTCTGGAGGCACGACACATGGTAAACATTGTGACGTTGGCTACCCTCTAGAAACTCCAACTTGTAAGCTACCTCTCCATCTCTTTCTACCACCCTGAAGGGACAAAAAGGAGCGACCTCATCCTCTCAGTGCCACCTCTCCTCCATGGAGACGATCTAAGTGGTTGCATTGTCAAGTACACCACATCTTCGATCTCAAATCTGTGCTCCACCCTGTGCCTATCTACACACCTACTCTGTCGGTCCTCGGTGGTCTGCAAGGTATCATGAGTGGTATCACAGCAATGCTTGCCCAAATGTAACCACTCAATCCATGATCTCATGTAGTCATGCAAATACCTTTCAATTCGTCGGTCCACCACCACTACCTGACCAACTGTCTGAAGGTAATTTCTAATGTTGGGAGTCAATCCTGCGCCTGTTGATCTGAACAGCCTCTGCCAAGGAGGTAGCTCTGTCATCTGTGCCACCCCATACTCCCATGAGCTCACCGGAAAGTATGTGAGCTCTACTAGTTGGTCAATCAATATGCTCTACACCCTCAGTGAGTTTGTGATGCAACATGTCCACACACTCCCCCATCCTTCTCCTAGAATGGGCAAGGGTTGTATCAACCCGGCCTTAAGAGTGTTCCCCTACCTACTCTGTTACCAATGCGTACACTCCCCTATATGTCCTGACACAACGTTCGCGAAGTCCCTCCATGCGAAACTCTCTCGGACCTGCTCATAAGTGGTGAAGTCACAGGAGTCCCAAACTACCATGTCTGGTGTGAAGCACCCTCTACTCATAGCACTGATCTGCCCTGTGCTCACATAAGAACCTGCCAGGTTATCCCTGATGAGCCAAGCAATCATAAACTGTCAAGGCTCGGTCAACTCCTCAAAAGGCCGCTCCTCGAAGCAACCAATCATACGCACCCCAAGAGTAAACTCTAGAGAACGTAAACTAGCCATCCCATCTGTGTTCGTTGTCGAGCTATCAACAACTACAATCCAAGGGTCCCATGCCAATCGCAGAGAGGAACCATCATACTGATGATGCATCCCTCCAATCACCATCGTCTGACCACCATGCTTAGACTCTGCTCTCCTCTCCTGGAACCCCTTATCATGGACCATACTTGGCCAATACATCTCAGTGAAGTCAACGCTTGCCAATCCATGGCTATCCTTGATCAGGGGTATCATAAGGGAAAAGCAAAACTCCACAACTCCTCTTACTTCATCCCCACCATGATGCAGACCAATTGCTACCTCTACTCTGTCGATTGTCAATCTCATTCGAAGCAATCCATCATTTGGATGAATGCCTGGGTCCCACCATCGCATTGGAAGTCCACTACTCCCACTGCATGTTGTTGAAAACGTTGTGCACCGCCCCAATGGAGTCTGGGACTCCCCCTATGCATCCTGCATCCTGATCACCAAGTCCCAATGGATGGACTCTGGTGTTGATACGAGGCTACATGTCTAACTAAGCTCAAGATGTTCTAGTATAATGTGGGAGCAAAGGAGCTTAGGAAACAGAAAAACAGAAATGGAAATGTTTTTGTATTTTTGGTGGTGGATTAAAGGGAAGACCGGTGCCTTATTTTGTTTGGGCTATGGGGTCATGCATGCAACTTTAGAAGACAATTTTATGAAAGATCTATGAGCTGGTTGGGCTATCAAAATAAGATCCAAATAGCCCTAGATTTGATAAACTAAATATCACAGATGTTGGAAAGAAAGGGTATTAATGAATCGCACCACTTCCAAATCGATCCAAGGGTGGCTTTGCCTAAAGAAATCAAACTATGATTTTGCTCTCAAGACGTACAGGACATGAGTTTGTCTTAACAAAGTAACAAAAGAGGTTTTGGGGTTACCTCTTCCAATGTAGCAAGACTGCTCTTCTATGGCCCTTGAGTTGACTTTGACAATGCAAACCTGCAATAAAAGCTATAAATATGCACCAAAAATATCCGCCACACATCAACAAAGTTGTACATCCATTCCACAATAGCTTAGACAAAGATAAAGCAATTTTATTCCAAATCTTGGGAGCACTTTCAACTCACCCTTTACAAATGGGAGGGGCTACTCTTTATATAGAGTCTAGCTCAACTTCCCTTACAATAAAATATGATTTGTTTCTTCTAGATCCACAATTTGCTCCAAGAGATAACAATAAAATACATCATTCCTTAACCTCCTCGACTAATTTTCCCAAAAAGCCAAAAAATGGTTTTATATCTACTTTTCCTCCAAGGAAATCAATAAACTATGCTGGCAGCTCCTAGATCCACAATATAAGGCAAATAAGATAGCTTTAGCTTTCTCCTTAAAGGCTAGGAATACTCCTTCTTGGGCTCTTGAATGATGTGTTAGCTAGGGCGTCTCTTCCTGTCATGCCTAACTAACTCCTTAGAATATGGATCTTATGTAAAACAGATAGTCCAACCTATCAACTTTCCCTTTAAATCTTGCTCAACGAATTTATTTACATTAAATCTTGTTTTGTCATGACGTTTTATCTTGTCTTATTGGACCTTGTCATTCAATATATTTTTCTTAGCATCATGTTATATTTTTGGCATTGTAACTAGACTATAATCATATGTCATCGGTTAATCTCCTAAGTCTTATTAGGAGGAGATTGCAAGGTTGGTTGGAAATTTACAGCAACTATTAGGAACATACTATGCATGAAAGCAATGAAGCAGCCCCATTTAACAGCACAGTGTTGTGCATTACATATCCCAAACTATTTCTTTCCATGTATATGTTCTACTCCTAGAATGCCATTTTGTTGTGTTATCTAACTCATATCAAGGCCTCTATGATGCAAAACTTTATCAATGTGGACTTGTCATCACAAACACACAGCCTCTCCCTCCATATCCTAGGCTAGGCTTGCAACTTAAAAACACTGCTATTGTCGCCAACTCTGGATGAAATGGGTTGGATCAACTTTTGGGCAGTGACAACTGCCAAAAACATACAAATACATTCCTAGTCTTAAAAATCAAACATAGTAAGAAAGCTCAAAGATTAGGGCTCACCTTAGCAATGTTCAAGAGATTATCTATTGCACTTCCATCATGTTGAACAAGCTCTTCCAAACTTTTTCTCCCCTAAACAACACATTGGCATAGGATTATATAACTCGTCACATGTCATAACAAATATTCTTTCCAACAATGAAAACATAAATTATTTTATATGCTTGGAAAATTAAACATCTCCAATGATATGGTAGTCTAAACTAAACCATTGTGGAATTGTGAAAGAATTTAATAATTTGAAATTGTAAGAAATCAAGGTAATAAGCTAGTGGCAACAAGAAATTCATTTAAAGGATCCTAAAAAAATAAATTGTAACTCTTTTCAAGCAAAGCCACAACTTACCTCAATTAGTCGTTGCTCTGCTTCTTTCTTTGAAATAGACTGTCAAGATTGAAAAAAGTATATCAGATAGAGCTGATCAAATTAAACACAATATGAAAACTAGGCATTACAATTCTTGAAGGCAATGATTGTGCCAAACCAAAGAGTGTAGTAGGGGGGGGCGGAATTTTGTAAGAAATGTGACATGAACAAACAATAAATATTAAGACAAGATGAACCAAGATTTGGAATAAAGGTATATTACCAAATAGACAAGCACTAGAAAAATAATGCATTCAATAGAAATGAAATCTATATTAATGTCCATTGAGGATGAAATAGGTCAATGGGACTAGAGATAAGTGTTGCACGTATTGCGATATTATCGGAATTATCACGATAATATCACCAAAACCCACCTCGGCGATAATATCGCCCGTAATTATCACGATAATTTGGAAATTATCGCTCTGTCTGCATCAATATCACCTTAAAACCAATTTTTTGGTCATTTCACCCTCATTTTTTCCATCAAGCAAATAAGGGAAAATCTATTGTTTTCATTTCCCATGGTTTATCTCATGAGATATGTTATACCCTACCCTAAGGATAACTAAGGAGATCATGTCTCGAGGCCCACAGGTCCTAGATATGGAGTGTCGAGCGCCGGATGACTTGAGCATGGCCCTGGAGGGCCCCTCTTTTCTTCAGTACAACCCATCTATCAGCAGCAGTAGTATTCATCCCACCAACCTAGTCCTGAAATAGCAGTAAGTCTTGCTCGATGAGGTAATGAGTTTGGGTATCATGGTATGTGTCACTCTGATTATTGAAGCACTTGAATATGTTGCACTGAATTCTCCTTCATTTCATAACGTTTGCTTGGAAATTATGCTCTTTAACTTCTTCAAATCTTGAAGGGTGAAATGATTCCCTAGTAAGTTGATCTCCCTTTAGGATGGGTTGCTACTGGGTTGGTTCCTAAAAGGTCATCGTTCGTTCCCTCCATACATACCACTTTCCATCTTTATTCCTCTCATTTTCCCCTACCTTTGTTCGGGCATTAGGTTTGCCACACTAGGAAGGGTTGTACCTTGCCTTGTGGGAAGAAGGGGCTAAAGGCCCAGGAGGTAAAAGTAGTTGGCAAGAGTTAAAATCCAAAGAAGGAACCTTTGAGATGCTTCGCCCAAAGATTCCCGAAAAAGCAGTAAAGGGCTTTCCATAAGAAAAGGGAACCTATAAGATAATAACACTCAAGGTATTAGTTGGTGGATGGGAGGTCTCATCATGAGCCGGACTATTATGACCATGGGCATGTAGTGGTATGACACTACCATCCATCTGGTCACCAAACCAGGGTAGTGGCTCTGGGTGGCATAGCCAAGAGAAAGGGGGTCTCATCACGAGCCAGCGTACTCATCTCCATGAAATGCTTATGGATAACGTTGTCACCTCTGGTCACCAAGCCAGGACAGTGTCCCTCATCTTTTCCCTTGAAGCATAAAAGAAAAAGATCAAAAGCAATGAAGTTAAGAATAAAAGGCAATGAATGGGCTAAGAAAAATGGCATCCATGACAAGGTGCAACTTGCCCTCTACAAAGGCACCCACAGGTAAGACTTACATTTCCCTATTATCATTGCACCCATGCCCAAACACTTACCCCACATCACCTCATACACTTACATGACCTAGGTTTGTTCTCACCCGAGAAACACCCCAAACTTAAGGAGAATTAGCTCAATAGGACACCCTGAGACCTTCTCCAAACTTGACTTGTTAAATTGCATAACGTCTTTGAGCATTTGTCTGGGTAAAGGGGGCTTTGATGCACATGTTTGGGTAATTTGATTATTGGATGTGATTTACATGTTATGATCCCTATGACTTATGAACCCCTGGAGGGCGTACTTATTGTTGTTGCAGGACCTTGCCCAGTGGATAGGTACACATTGGGGAATGATTAGCACGGACCTTCATGGGGTTGAAAGCCCAGAGATGGATGTTGTAACCCTAGCCAGGGGCAAGAAGATGTCAAAGACTTGCACCAGGAAGAAAGAAGGACGTTGCACCGAAGACACCTTGGTAGACCTAGACCCAAGGGGATCTTGCTCTTCCACCTGGACGTTGACCTTTGGGAGCCCGTGACATCACCTTTGTGACCCTATACATCATCCAGAGTTAGGGTTTGCACCTTGAGTTCATTTGTGAGTTGATTGGCACGTGTGGGCATCATCCAAGGCCTTTAATGGCCAAACGTCCTGCTTCTGGAGCCCAACGGTTCACCTTAAGCGCTCAACGTCGCCCTAGAAGGGCATGGCGTCACCCTTTAAGATGATTTTAGGGGTTAATTACTTTTATTTATGTAAAAACTGGATTTTTTATGTAATTTGGCCAAGTCGGCCTTTTTAAGACCTAAAATTAATTAAAGGTCATTGATATTGTATAAATAGAGAGAAAGTACTCTCATTTTTCATCATCACTCATCACACACTTAGTGTGGACTGAAATTTGCACCCTCTTTAAGGGCTATTGGCTGAAATAACTAGTGCGCAACTTCTTGGAGAGGCATATTTTGGTGTATCTTGGCTATTTTTCATGGTGGAAGATCTTCAACTAGGGTTTGGCTTGATTATTCTTGGTGAAGTAAGTAGAAAATCTACAATTTGTTTATGTTAATGAATGCTTGTGGTAAATTTTACTTGTTTCATGTTAAGATTATGAAATTGTTTGCTTAAACCCTAGGAGAGAAACATAAGTTACTTCTTTCTCTCTATAATTTTCTATTTGTCTAAATGTCTCAAGTACACATAGTTTAGAAGTGGCTACTAGAGCCCTAAAGTGCTAGCACTCTAGTAGCTTCACTCTAATTTCCTATTGCATACATTGTTTTAATAGTCTAAGGAAAGAAGATTCGCTAGGGCCTAAGGTTCCTTATTCTCTAGCAAATTTGTCTTTAGGATTTGGATGCTTGAGGCCTTGGGTTGCCAACACCTCCTCCATCCATCCCTTCTCCTTTGACAAAGTATTATCATTGCTACTTTTCTCCAAGTTTTGCCACTGCTAGTGTCGACTCCATAAACCCTAAAAGGCACTAGTCTACTCACTATAGTGAATGATTGATCAAACAAACACTCAAATCTTTGAAGCTTGTGCTAACTCTTACTAACCCCAAACTGGACTAATTCCTTAGCTAACTTGTTGTCGTTGCAAATCATTGCTACTGCCGTACTAATTCATGCTAATTTTCTACATTCACCTACATAACTTCCACCTAGCTCACCCAGAAATTACTTGTGACAATTGCCCATCAATCTACTAGATAAATGCTAAGTTTACATTGTGTTTCCTTGCAATTTTGAGCACTAGAATTTGTTGTTGTTACAAAATATTGCTACAGCCATCTAACTGCAGCAAATTCTCTGCAAAAGTGACATTAAATGCTAGCTAGACATTGTTAAATTTGCTTGTGACAATTTATTATCATTCTGCATAGTTAAAGCTACTTCTTCTTGTCTTTCTCAAGCAATTTCAAGGCATAATTCTTGTACCTGTTACAAAATACTCATTGCTGTTGTAAATTGTTACATTGCTGCAACTTTATATCAGCTAGCCTATTATTGAAGGTTCATGGTCTTAAGAAGCACTAACATCATATTTTTGTACTTGAATGCTGCCATATTTTCTTTGTTGTCTTGTTCTGGGCAGGTACACTTCATTTTACCGTTGCTTCATCCCTTAAAAACCTTAAGAACCTTTTTGACTTGAGTGACCAGTGAGAGCGAGATTTCTTACATCCTTGCCTTAGTCTTATCAGCCCTTTAGGTCACTGGGGACGTCTCCCCTGGGGTAACTATGATATACTCCTAAATAGAAAGGGGTTTCCTATTAAGATGACAGTGATAGGTCACCCCCCGCTACGCCAATCTTGCATCCACTTGCCTTGGGTTTTGGGCAAGTACAGATTGTGCGATAACATTTTTGGCGCCGTTGTCGGGGAACACTGAGTCAATATTCCTCAACGACACTTTTTCGGTAAGCCTTTCCCTCAAAGCCTTTACTTCACAAAGCTTACGTGGCGACTCCATTGAGGGTGATTCCCTCTTTTCCCTTTGATGATCCCTAGAAGGATTATCTGGCGACTCCACTAATGACAAAGCCAACCATGGCTTCTCAATGGGACCCAGCTATTTTTAAACCCTTAGATATGAGTGAAATTTCGGGTTACCCTCGACAAATGCCTCCAAGGTATGAAAAATGGCTCTCAAGATTCACTGGTAGTGATGAGGAAAACGTTGAAGACCATATGAGTGACTTTTGGGCCTTCTTTCAACTCCACCCTATCAGTGATGATGTTGAAGACCTAGCAATGAAACTTTTTTCGACTACTCTTTATGACGATGCTAGAAGATGGTATGATGGCCTCCCTAGTATTACATCTATGGATCAATTAGAGGAAGTTTTCCTCATAAGATGGAATGACAAGGAGGATCCAGACATGTTACTACAAAGACTTATGCACATAAAGAAGGTTGAGAACGAGGTCATAAAGGACTTCCATGACAAGTTTAAGAGGATGTCACAACAACTCCCTAGAAGCCATCGTCTTGTTTCTGAGTTCCTCCTTTCCATCTATATAAATGTGTTCTCAGGACAATCGAAATTTTTTCTCGATAAAAGGAGCCCAAGGACAATCCAAGAAGTTTATGACATGGCCACGGAAGTCAAAGCCAATATCTCGTCATCCAAGGTAGAACATTTCTTTGCTCCACAAATCAAGATTGATGACCCCAAAGATACCCCAAAAACTCTTAGTCTAGAAAGAATAACGTCCCTTGAGATCTCTGAAGGGTGGGAACAAGACATTGACCCACCAGAGGCTGAAGAGAGGGATCCTGATGAAGGTTACCGATCCCATGACGAAGTCGAAGCCAATATCTCGTCATCCAAGGTAGAACATTTCTTTGCTCCACAAGGCAAGATTGATGACCCCAGAGATACCCCAAAAACTCTTAGTTTGGAAAGAATAACATCCCTTGAGATCTTCGAAGGGTGGGAACAAGACATTGACCCGCAAGAGGCTGAAGAGAGGGATCCTGATGAAGGTTACCAATCCCATGACGAAGAGCAAGAATTTACTCACGATTCCATCAAAGAAGATTTGGTTGAAGGACAAGAACCTGAAGAGTGTGAGATATTGATATGTGCCTCTCCCTCTGATGAAGCCATCCAAGGTCCTATTCCTCCTGTACAAGCCAAAGAGAATGAGGTTAATCATTTTCCTTTTGAGGTTTCTGATGATGCCTTCTTTTATGATTTGGAGGGTGAAGAAGTGTTAGAGGATCCCTTGGATGTATTAAATCCTTCATGTTATGATAAAAGTCATGACGTAATTGATAATATTGATGAGTTCATGCATGTTGGAAGACGTAAATGGGATGTAATTGGTTCCGATGAGGATCCCATTTATGATATGGAGGGTCATTTCCATTTGTTTCCTTTACAACAATCATATGATGTTCCTAATAATTTTGATGTTTGGCAACAATATGATGATATAATTACAGAAGTTACCCAAGCACCAAAGGATGAACCAGTGCAATGTTCTCTTGATGATTTTCGGTCATACCTTGAGGATTTTGATGAGTATTCCTTTGAGCACTTGGATTTATTCTATGAAGAAGATTATCAACCATCGTTGTGTTCAAATTTTGATAAAGGTGAGGACGTTGCTTGCCTGAAGCAGGATACTTGTGACAAGGTTGTCCAGCTCCCTTCGACTACTTTACCTCGCTATCTCACTAAGGGTGTAGTTGGGAAACATGTCCCTTGTCTTCAGTTTTCTCCAGGGCAAAGCATTCTTTTAGAATCCAAGGGTAGGTTGAAAACTTTAGGAAGAAGTTTATTATCTCGGTCTTTCAGCTTTCCCTTAAGAAATTGCCAGTCATCCTCTAGGTTCTTACTAGTCCTTTCCCAGACCTCGGGATGCGATGACGTCCAAGGTAGCCAACCTTCAGACTCTTTGAATCAGTCTTTTGAGCCTTTGATTTTTCACGATCCCTTTCTGAGATGGATTGAGGACTTTCCCAGAAGTGTGACTTGGCATAATTTTGTCCCTCCCTCCCGCCTTCATGAGCTAGACTTTACGATTTCCGATGAGGTGATACATGTTCTAACTCATGTTATTTTTTTTCTTGACTTGTCATTGTTTTGGTTTATGATGAAGCACAGAGGCAGGTATTATGAGATATTGCTAGGATATTGTATATACCATTTGCATATCATGATAGCATAGTTATAGTTTCATTTTCATATTATATTTCTCCATTATGTATATATGCATGCTTATGATGCTCTTTATTTTATTATATCATATATGAGCGAGGGTTGATATCACCACCCTAAGGATTACTAATGCATTATGTTGAGATATTCCAAGAGAAATATTTCTTTGCGTCTGGAGCACTCATTTTAGTTAGAAACGTCTTTAGTTTCACTCGAAAAAAGTTCTCGTTTGCCCAAGATACTACCATTTCAGTCAAATCTAGAGGTATAAAGCCTAAATACACCCTTTTTAAATTTTAACAGAGATAATATTTTGGTTTTTTATTTTTTGTTTCTGGGTTGCTACTCTTTTCAGTCTGTATATGCTCTTTGCCCAGTGCTTTGTGCGATCTCGGCAAACCAGAAACAAAGCAGAAAGTGTTTTCTTGTCAACGTATGCTCTTTGTCGTACCCTCTATGCGATCTCGGTAAATCAGAAACAAAGAGAAAACTTACATTTTCCAAGGAGGCTAACCCCTTGTTGTTGTTGAGATGTGAAAAACAAAATTGTGTTAACACATGAAAAGAAGGTTTTTTTGAGCACGCACTTCAAGGTCGTCTTCAACAACAACACCCCCATCCTCCGTCTCAAGATTATAATGTGTTTTGCACTAGTTCATTTGGTTGAAAATTGTTTTATTTAGTAAGAGCTCTTGAGTTCAAATCTCTTTTTTGTTACTTTTTTTAAAACATTCATGCATTCATTGTAAAGTGCACTTCACTTAATTTATAAAAGTGAATCACTATAAGTAGCTTTAATATTTTTTAAATCACTTTTTTTTGCATGCAACTTTAATTTACAAAGTAACTTCATTGTAAAAGTGATTCTCACTTATTCTTTAAAAGTGGGTCACTTCATAAGTAACTTATTTGTAAAAGTGAGCATATAGGCAAAGTTAGATAAGGAAGAGCATCACCACATGGACCAAGTTCTACTTGCCACGTGGCTCTTTGGTTACTATTTATGTATTTTTTCAAAAGGGCATAACTTTCACATCCGAAGACTGTTTTTAGTGTCATTTTTTTTCAAACAGCCTATTTTTTCGAGATCTTTCCATCCATACCATCAGATTCAACCTTTAAATCCATATTCTCCACATATTTTAATATGGCTTCTCCCAGTGATCTTCTTCTTACCAGTACCAACTACTTTTCATGGAAATCTCATATGAAGGATGTACTAAGAAGTAAAGGATTGTATCGGATTACCTTGGGAAAACAACAAGAACCCACTGATGATGAAAAGAAATCCAAGTGGACTAATAAGAATGACAAAGCACGTGGACTAATCGGAATGTCCATCTCTCCTGATTTAAGGTTTCACCTTCAAGGAATTGATGCCCTTGATGAAGCTCGGGAAAAGCTTCAAGCTATGTTTGGTAAACACAATATTATTTGAGCCCACCAGTTAGAAAATCTGTTAATGACTTTAAGTCCCAATGATTTTCCTTGCATTCAAGAATATTTATCTGAGTTCAAAACACTTAGACTTTTATGTATAGACTGCAAACTAGATCTTAAGGAAGATCGATGCATATATGTTATTCTTGCTAAGCTCGATAGTGCATATTATGTTTTTGTATCTACCTTTTATGCCACCAGAGAAGCTCTAGGGAGTGCTTATAATGAACCCTCTCTTGATTCTTTTTGTGATACTCTGATTCGAGAGGAAAATAATCTTGTGCAACTCGTATTGATCAGCACTACAAGTACATCTAACAAAACCTTAGTGGCCTAGCGAAAAGATAAATCCAAGAATCCCAATAAGCAACATCCTCGCCACAACAAGCAAAATAAGGGTATTGTTAACTCTCCATGAGGTACCCTATATTTTCACTTGGCTACACCATTGTAAGCCCAAGGATGCAAATCAAAAGCCATGTAAACCATAGTGGATGAATTTGTAATGGACTCCTAGATTTGATCTGACCATGATCAGTTCCCTTAGTCCCTGTCTCAATGTCTCTCGTCCTGGATAGGATTGGAAGCCTTGGCATGGATCTATCGGAACACATGGTTGTGTGGAGCCATAAGTCTTATGTAGGGGTGATTGCATTTTGTGGGCCCTAGTCTGGTCCATGTCATGCACAACTATGTCTTCCCACATGGTTATTTTCTATTGAGTCTATAGGCATCCCTTGGCCATGGTGCATTTATCATTTTTGTTCTCAACATGGAAATCTCACAAAGTTCTCATCATTGCATGTATTTTGAGGTTGTTCACAGATCCCAATGCAGTGGGTCCCGAAAAGCAAAAATACATGGGTTCAAAATGATCAGAAAAATTTTATGAGCAAAACCCATATGGCACATTTTTTATTTATGAAATATCGAGGGAGATATTGCCTCCCAAAGAAAAATTGTCCCATCCTTCTAAGAAAATCGTGGGGCACATATCCCAAGACAAATGGTCAAGGAAATAGAATGTTGGGGTCACTAGCCTTGGGAAAAATTTTGGCAAGTCAAAGATGCTCTTCTCTCCAAGCAAATTAATTAATTTGTTCACTAAATGACCAAATCATCCCCTTTTGGACAAATCGTAACTCCTCATTCATGGATTCAAAGAGTCAAACTAGCCGTTGGAAGGATAGGTCAATGTGGACAAAATATCATTGTTTTAGCTCATTCTTCGAAGGGAAATTGTCCCCAAAATGGAATGTTGGATTTCCTCCACCAAATCGCACCATCTTCAAGGCCATACGACCTCTCTCTTGGTGGAGCAAATCTCTCATGTGGACAAGTCAAATGGTCAAGTGTTCTAAAAATGGATTTTATCCCATTTTCATCATGGAACTATGTAATAAAAAATATTATTCAATGGTTTAACATCCAACCAATTATTGATGAGCAAACCAGAAAAATTATTATTTTATGAGGAAGGTAGAAACTAACCGTTACAATAAAAACTATATAAGACTAGTCCCTCCTCTCATTTGATATTGTTGAAACTTTGTGAGATCAGAATGCCATATTATGGAACTCGATTCTCTTGTGTCACTGTGGATTGTCTACTATAATGTTTGTTTTTCTTGGCAAAGGATTATTTTAATTGTGCTTTGACATGGGTTCCTAAGGAGAATTGCAAGAGGTGACCAATCAATCCATTGAGGGGCTACATAATCGCGTGGAAGAAAGGAAATAGACTTTCGTCTCTTTCTTTCTTTGTGGGTTCTTAGTGAAACACACCCAAGTTGTTAGACCAACTTCCTTGGAAGTAGCTTCAACCAAGTGGTAGGTTATCACTTTGACCCTAGTTGATTATTTTTCATGGAGACTGTTGACCACCTATTTCAACTAGGTGTCAACATCATGTACCATGAAGATATGTACCTTGTGGTACAACAAGTTTGAAGACTTATGGCTCAGCAAAGCAATTCTACCCCCGGAACTTCTTTCTATGTACACGGAATGTCTGCTCCCCTTCGTGGGATAATTTTGTAATATGTTATCATGGATCAATTTTTTATTTAGTTTCCTAGGACTTTATCATTAGGGAAGTCCTTTCATCGAGTGTTTTTTTCCTCAGGTAATTAATTTTGTTTTTCCAACGATTTTAATTACTTGAGTTTTTCACTCAAATTTCCTCCAAAGTGGTGAAAGGCGTTCTAATGATTGAGCCCAGTAGGTATCCAAGGGCTAAAAGTGTTGTATATGACCATGCTAGACATCTCTTAGAATCTTGTAGAATTCTGATAAGTTTTGATAGGACTTTTTGATAATTAAAATTTCCATAAATTGGAATTTTTTAATTATTTTTTATGTAAAATGTAAAAATTTGTTAATTGGGGATTTTGTATAGGGGTGTGGGTACTCAAAACAAATGGCTTATGACCCCCTACACTCTTGAACCAAGTTTCAACTCATTTGGACAAGTTTTTCTAGGTCAATGTCCATGAGGAGTCTAAGTCAGTAAAAAATCAGCAAATAATTGGCTAAATTAAAAACACCAAATTTTGCCAAAAGTTGTAAAACATGAGAAAAGGGGGAAAAGTTGTTTCCTAAGTCATTTTTATGTAATAGGGGGCAAATAAATAAAATCCCCCCTTTCCTACCTCTCGTTCAACTTAACTTTAGAAAGGGGGGCGAATTTGTCTCTTATGGGGCTCACCATCTCCATTGGATTGGCCATTTGGTGATGAGGACCACATGGGGGGCCCATTCCACACCTTGGGTGACCCCTTGGGGCATTAGAGAGAAGTTTAAACTTAGGATAGGGGGTTTCTTCCCCCACTTTTGAGTTTCCTCTTCTAATGGGAGTTCCCCTCTCTCATGGTGCCCGCTCCCCCCCCCCTTTGAGTGAGCTTCCCTCTTTTGGGAGTGACACTTGTAATGCATGCAAGGGGGGTCTCTCCTCTCTCCCTCCCTTAAAAGAAAGGCCCCTCTCCTCATTTTTCAGATCTAATTTCATAGCAACTCCAAGCTGCCCAATTTTCTCCTCACTCTCTCTTACTCTTCCCCCATTTTCTCTCTTGTAATATTGTTGCCATATTGCAGCCACTCTTTTCAATAATAAAAGTGAAGCTTTGGAGGAACTCTTGGTGTTCTCTTAATGTATTCTTGGTGCTCTTTGGCTGCTCTTATATGGTGTTTTCCTTTGTTTGAGGTAATATTGTGAATTTTTGCTTAACCTATTCCTTGCATTGTTTTACTTGAAGAACCCCAACCAAAGTATTTTGCTGGGGATAAATTTGTAGTAGTATTGCTATAGGTTTATGTGATTTGTTTTTACTAGTGTTTGAAAAGTATTTTGTAGACCTTTTAGAAGATCTCACCTTCTCGCCTCATTGTGTAGCAAGGGTTTACAAGTTTATAGGTTACCCAAAGCTTGGAGGAGAATCCAAAAGCTTCATTTCTCTTCACATAAATTTCTGATATAATTTTCAGCTTTTGTTTACATATTTTCTGCATATATAATCATCTAAATCTTGCTTTCAAATCAATTTTCAAGGTCAGATTTTGTACATAAAATTTATGTTTATATATTAAACCAAAACCAACTTGTTTTAAAGTGATTTTTAGCATTTTCCAGCAAGCATATCTTATTGTTTTATGCAGGTTTTCGCCAGTCCAAGGGGAGGTGCTACTCAATCTTGGCCACAAAAAGCTCAAGGAGTCATCCAAGAGTAGTGGTGCAAGATTTATTCAACTCTTTTCCTTTCTAAAGCATTGTAAGAAGCCCAAGAAAGTCTCTTGGGCTTGCATTCTTTTCATTTTCATAACTTGTAAATTGTAAAGTATTTATTTTGTTTTGCATTGCCCGCATCTTGCATGTGAGTGACTTTGCCACCCTTGCAAAACCGTGTTGGCTAAATTAGTTGTTTAATTTGTAATTTTTACTTAATTTGTTTGCCCCACTTCTCCCACAAAAGAAGGTTGAGTAGCTAGTATTAACTTGTTTTATTTTATTTCAAACTCTTTTACCCACCTTGGCACAAAATCGGTAGGCTTGTCCTCCACATTGTGCCATAGTTGTGAGGCTTGTAAAGTTGTTTTATTTTTCCCACCTTTGTTCTTAAGGAAAACTTGTGTGGCTAGCTTGTTTATTTCATTATTTCAAGTTATTTTAATTACTTATTTGTGCCCACACCTTGCATGTGAGTGGCTTTGTCACCCTTGCAATATCATGACGGCTAGTTAGAATTTCTTTTCTTTGCAAAGTGATCAAACACGTGCCCCACCTTTTGCCCCGTATTCCCTCCCCTTGCCACTTTGTGGATCTTGGGTAACAAGAAAGGGAAAATGACTGTGTGGCTAGTTTAATTAGGCACCTAATTCTATTATTGCTAAAACCATTAAAAAAGGATGACTTGGGAAGCTAGAAGGGGTTGAAGTCGGGGACGGTTTCGCGACACTACGTGTCCTCCTCGTTGAACGCCCAACCATCTTGGATTTGACCTGTGGATCTAAGGGAGAACCTTGTTGTTCTTCTTATTGAGCACCCAGCACTTCCTCTTGGTTGAAGGGATAAGGATTTGGGGTAGTAACATAGCTTAGGCTTGCAACTTTCACATCTAATTTCCCCTAATTCAAAGAGAGACCTAAAAATCTGTTAAAAGTAACCTACACACATTGCAACACTTATCAACTCACATTTTCTACATTTCAAGTTTTGCCATTCCTTTACTTTCAAACAAATTACTTTTCAAGCAATTTCACTTTCAAGTAATTTCATTTCATGTGAATAACTATTTCAAAGTAACTTTCATTTCAAGTACTCTTTGTTCATTTGAACATAATTCTTCAAAGTATAAAGTTGTCTTTCAGTTCATTGTATAGACATTGTGATGTCTCGTCCCCAAGAGTAGGCCAACAAGGAGTGACTTAGTAGTCTATATGTTCCCGTAGACTATAGTCAGGCACAAACAGGGAACAAGATGGAGAAATAAGGGTGATTTGATGGCTAAACGATGAATTAAGCCAAAAACTTAGGAAAAGTCACTTAAGCCTAAGTCAACGAAGAATTAGAATAAAAAGGTGCTAAAGGGGGACTTAATTAATTAATTATTCACCTTAGGAGGAAAAGCACCTCGCTTAAGTGAGGTCAATGGTGAATTAGGTTGGGAATGGTATAAAAGGAGGAATTTGACCTAATTCCTCATTATGCATTGTTATGATTTGATGTTGAGAGTTCCCAGAGGAGAAAGAGAATCGACTTTACTGTTTTGTGGATTTCTGGAGGAAACCACCACCATTGATCGGTTTCGGTGTTGAGAGACACACCCTAGCCCATCAGAGATACCATTCAGGATTTCACCGTGCTATTCAGGAATATCCAGTGCAGAGTGCACAGCTCAGCCAGTGAGGGCGCAAGTCAGATTGAGGGTTTGTGTAGTTGCACGAGGTTCGAGCTCAGATTGCAGTTTCCTCCCGACCCAGTTGAGATCCGGCCAAGGCGCTCAGATGGAGCCATTTTCCATCAAATTCTGACGTTGGAATCTTGCAGGGTGCATCATCTAGCCATTTAGGGCATAGCTCTTCCGGCAGGACATTTGAGGTTGCAGACGGAGCATCAGGGCAGATCTGGGGAAACCCTTCCGACCCAGTTCCGCATTTGGCGAGACGATCGTTTTGAGTCCTATAGCAGCAAATTTCATTGGTGGAATCATTTGGGGCGCATCCAGTGTCCCAGGAGGTGCGCAAACCCCCCAGGGATCCAAATCCAGTGCCTCAAAGACCAGATCTGACATCTGGCACTCATCCATTTCAGTCTAGAGGCCAGGGTGCTTCTATTGGAGCAATTTCCAGCTCATTTCGACAGTCTATCCTTCCGGGCGAGTTTTCCAGCTGGTTGCGGTTACCGTACTTCCCCGGAATCGTATATTTTTGTCGATCTATCCGTGCATGCATCAGATCTGCATTCATCTTCTGATCATGGGTATTTTATGCTATTTGCTTGTATTCCAGTGACGATCCATGAGATCTAGCTGACGATTATACTCTATATTCCAGTATGTTATTGTATTTCCATGCTTGAGTCGCATAATACATGTTATTGGGCAGTTGATGTTCTTTACTTCCGCATGCATCCTTTATATACTGTTTAAACCATAAATACACGACATGCACATGAAATAACCAACATGCACAACCATAAATATCTCAAACACCCAACTGAAACGCATCCAGAAACCCCCAGTGTATCAGATCTGTGAGACAGAACATTAGATCAGTAGCAAATATCTTGATCAGCGGGATTAGGGATATTTCAATGGTATC
>SNQJ01S0143792.1:3636-24468 GCA_010110895.2 Picea sitchensis
AGAGTTTGTTGCATAATTAATCCCAAAGGTGATGGTGCCCTATAAGTATCGAAGGATATGCTTTGCATCCTTCCAATGTAGCTCATGCGGCTCCTGCATGAACCTGGAGACTACACCAACTGCATAGGAGAGGTTTGGTATGGAGTGTGTGAGATACAACAAGCTCCCCACTAGATGTCTATACAGTGTGTTGTCAACCAATGGAGTGTCCCCACCATCCTAAAGTTTGAATCCTGGTACTAAAGGAGTCGGAGCAGACTTACATTCTGTCATGTGAAATCTCTCAAGGAGATCTCGTGCATATTTGGTTTGAGATAGTTTGATTCCTGATGCATCTTGACTGATTTCGAGTCCAAGGAAGAAGTGTAGTGGACCCATGCCTGTCATCGAGAACCTGTCATGCAGAATCTTCTTGACTGTAGCAGTCGTTGAATTCGAGCAACCGGTGATCAACAAATCATCAACATACAAAACTAAGAGTAGAAGTGAATTAGTCATCCTGAGCATGTAAAAATTTGGGTCTGATTTACAGCATACAAAGTTTATGATAGCAGGTAGGAGTCCATCTTGGCATACCATTCCCTCGGAGCCTGCTTGAGGCCATCAAGAGATTTCTTCAGCCTATAGACCAAAGATGAATCCTGCATAAATCCCTGGGGCTGCTCCATATAGATCTCCTCGGAGAGATCATCATGAAGAAATGCATTCTTTATGTCCATATGATGGACTTCCCATCCCTTGGTTGTCGCAATGGCAAGTTCCAAACATATGCAATCCATGTTCGGAACTGGAGTGAAGGTCTCATCATAGTTAATGCCATGCACTTGCTGAAAGCCTTTGAGAACAAGCCTATATTTGCATCTGCTAATCTATCCATCTACTGCGCTCTTCATCCTGTAGACCCATCTGCACCTAACAATTTTCCTTCCAGAATGAAGGGGAACCAAATCCCAAGTCTGGTTTTCGAAGAGAGAGTTGTAGTCCTCCTACATGGAAGATTCCCAAAATGGATTTCCAGCAGCCTCACCATAAGACTGTGGATCTGAAGACTGGACCAAGAAAAGATGCCTAGGTGGCAATGGTTCAGTGGCAGTGAGTGCAAGAGGAGGCTCCTCAAAATCAGATTGAGTCCTCCTAGTATCGGCTGGATCACCAACAAGATCCCTTGCATCCTGAAGAGTAGTTTGTCTTACTTAGGTCTATGCTTTGGCTTTGCATCTACATCTGGATGCACTCACTCTGCATCTGATTGTACTAACTCTGTATTTGGATCATATGAATCCTATGAATCATAACTCTCATCTAAAGAAGAGTCATCATGTGCATGCTTATCATCTCTGACAGGTGGAAGAACAAAGGTTTCTACATGTGGCTGTTGAGGTACATGCGAGACACTTTCCTCGAATTAGACACTATGATCAATGATGAGTCGATTTGAGGAAAGATCAATGATTTTGTATCCCTTCACACCGTCGGGGTATCCAACAAAAATACACTATGTGCTCTGTGGATTAAGTGTCTTCCTCTTTTCAGAGGGAATTTGGGCCCATGCACGTGAACTGAAAATGCGAAAGTGTGTCACTTCCTATTTGAGGTCGCTCCAAGCCTCATGGGGGATCTTATCCTTGACAGATCTATGGGGAGATATGTTTTGGATGTAGGTTTCACAATTAAGTGTTTCGGATCAAAATATCCATGGAAGTGACTTTGCATGTAGCATGCAAGATGCCATCTCTTTTAGAGATCGATTTTTCCACTCAACAACTCTGTTTTGCTGTGGAGTATAGGGAACTGTGTGCTGCAACTGAATCCTTGCCTCATGAAAAATAGTATGGATCTCATGGTTGAAATACTCTCCCCTGTTATTAGTTCAGAGGACTTTGATTTTATTTCCTAACTGCATCTCAGCCAAGGCTTTGAAATATTTGAGGTGTTGAAAGACCTCTGATTTTTTCCTGAGAAAGAAAATCCACGTGAAGCGTGATAAATCATCAAAAAAAATGAGCACGTACCTTGCTTTGTTGATTGATGGATGCAGAAAAGGTCCCATGAGGTCACTATGGATCAGATCTAAATGAGAGGAAGCTCTCTGAGTCTTTCCTTTGTCAAATTTCTCTTGAGGGTGTTTTCCAAGAACACATCCCTCACAGATTCCTTTGGAGAAATGGATGCCTGGAAGACCATCAACCAATCCTTGCTTGCTAAGCTGTTGCATATATCTGAAAATTAAATGCATGAACCTTTCATGCCATATCCTATTGCTTTCATCAACATGGGTAAGCAGTAAAGTAGAATCTGGTTCAATAAATTCAGAAAATGTATACAATTTAGATTGATGATTTACCTCACAGGTAGCAACCCTAGAATTGGTTTGCATGTCATAGATGTCCATTGCATTAGGTGTGAATGTGAATTTCTTTCTGGTGCCATAATTTTTCATCTGATACACAGAAAGAAGATTGACAGAAAGTTTGGGAACGTGCAACACATTCTCGAAGCTTCCATTGGTGAGTTCAATCCTTCCTTTTCCGGTGACCTCGACTAGAGAGTTGTCCCCCATCAGAATAGGAGGACCTTTGCATGCATCCAATGAAGAATAAACTGCTTTTATGGTAGCCATGTGATGTGATGCTCCTGAATCTATGATCCAAGCATCGGGAGAGGAGTTGATGGCAATCAAGGCATGACTAGAATTGCCTTTCTTGGGATTCTGATCTTCTAGCTTCTTCTTCTTGGCACCCTCGGGGATGCGATCTTCAAGGTTATTTTGTTGAAGTATTTGATTCATTAGATCTATTTGTTTCTGCATGCATGCGAATTGTGGATGAAATCCTTTATGGAAGTATGTGCATTTCTCCCCTTTTCTTCCCTTTCCACCTTTGGATCTAGAGGCATCCATGAATGGTTTTGAGTACCCTTCCTTCTTCAGATTTGCATGTACTTTCCTTTTGTCTTTATCTTTAGATTTCTAATATTGATGACCGCTACCATCTTGCATAGTAAGTGCATGCGCCTTTGGCCTTTGATTTTTCCCATGTTGATGAGCTTGGTCTGCTCTTGTGTCGGGGATTCGATAAATTCCTCAAGAGAAGGCATCTTCCAGGTGGCTCTAGAGGTGAATTTGACTGAATGGAATGTGGATACGAACACTGAGAATTTAGGACCAATTTTGGAGAGAATGGTGAGAACCATTTGTTTCTCCTCCTTAGATTTATCAACCCCGCAAGCCTTGAGTTGCGACAATAAATCCTTAAATTTTGTAAAGAAATCTTGGAGATTGTCGAAGATTTTTGGATCCAATGTGAGAAATTCCACTTCAAGCATACGTCCCCTCATATCATCGTGTTTTCCAAAGAGCCCTTCCATGGTGGTCCAAGCTTCATTAGGGGTTTTACATGAAGATATGTGAAAAAGGAGATTGAGAGAAATGAGACTGCAAATTGTTTCAAATGCTTCATCCATTCGATTTAGATACTTGGATTTTTCTATGGCTGATGTTGGTTCTGTTTCCGTGTTCATGGTTAACATGTACAATCCTCTTCTTCGAAGATGCATGATCATCCTCTCCTTCCATGCAAAGTAATTGTAAGGTGTAAGAATGA
This sequence comes from Picea sitchensis, assembly GCA_010110895.2. Taxonomy (NCBI): domain Eukaryota; kingdom Viridiplantae; phylum Streptophyta; class Pinopsida; order Pinales; family Pinaceae; genus Picea; species Picea sitchensis. Next base: position 7,239 of record SNQJ01S0143792.1, read on the forward strand.
ATTCTTTTGGGAATTCCATTTTTCCATTGTCTTCAATATTTGGTAACTTCAAAAATAATTCGGTGTGTCTTTTGCTTAGCAGTCCGTCGGCTCTGATACCATGTAAATTTGTTGAACCTGCACATAATATATCTAGCTAGAGAATAACACACACATTTGCAGAGAGAAATTAAGAAAGAAGAAGCAAGGGATAAAGAATGGAAGAAATCTCATTAACCGAATGAATAATGAATAATTTACACATGATATACTCTGTATAACTCAACCAATGCGCACTGGAGGAGAATCCAATGCACCATAGTGGTGGTCTAGAGTGATCTGGACACACACCAGCAGTTACGGGAGTAAACTTCCACCTAGTCTAGTCTCTCGGGCAGTTACGAGAGTGAACTGCCACCTAGCTGAGTTAACTAGTCTACCAGTTTTCAGTTAACTAACTGAAACATAATGAAGTGAGGAGGAGATGAGGGAATCATGGATAATGCGCTAGTCTTGGTGATGATCCCAAAGACGATGTGCATTAGCTGGTGATGATCCCAATGTTGCATGGTGACAATACCAATGTAGCATCTAGACTCCACTCAACTGATCTAACTAAAATGAAAACTGAAGAGAATATTCTCCCTAGAAAAATATTCTTCCTAAAATATAGGAAACTAAATAATGACTAATAAACAAGGAAAAATAAATCCTACATATATGCAATATAACTCCAACACACATGAGTAGATAAAGTTTATTATATACAAAATATTATGCTTAAGATGGTTACACATGAGTAGATAAGAGTCATTAGAGGCCACTTCATTTTGAACAATATTAAGCTATTTAGAAAGGCATAGAATTGACATGCATCTTTAATGGTCTAGATGGACTCTTCATAAAAATATTGGTGTTAAGAAAGCTCACAATCTTATTCTATGGCTATTTATTTTAACTATGTTAAAAGCCCAATGAGAAACTTCTTCCTTAGAATCCTCATCATTGTAGAAACCACTATAACAATAATCCACATTTTCCATCTAAATTTTATAGGAAATTTGGAGCTTTTGTGTTCCTACAGAATTGTGTTTTGATATTTAATTTTTTTTTATTAATTTTAGTTTTTAATTTTCTTATAAATATCAATTTTTTAAAATAAATTTTAAATATAATATTTAATTTAAAAATGATATAATTAAAAATAATATACAAAATGAAAATGGCATAACAAATTAATAATAAGATAAAAATATTCCCCGGATGGGGTGCTAGTGGGTTCCCCGTGGCAACGGATGGGAGCAGATACAGTTCAATGCGACACGGAGCCACGTGATGGGCTCGTGCCGCAGACTGCTGCCCTCCCGGGAGTTTAATCGCATTTAACGTCGTGGTAATGGGCATTAACGCCACCTTTTGCACCTTCACGCATTCTTTTATGGCTTGGCTCGCAGTTCTGATTATCGATCCCTGGGTGCGGTCTGAAGGGCTCCTCCCTTCACGGCGCAGACGGGACCTGGCTTGCACTTACCGGATTGTTGTAGCTTCAGTTACCTCCCTGCATCTTTGGTATATTTGCGCTCAGACCAGTCCACTTGCACTCATGAAGGAACGGCTTAGAGGAAGGCCGAGGAGGGGCTCGCCCTGGAAGCCCCGTCGACCCTCGGTCTCGCCTTCAACTTCACCCTCCACTTGTTCATCCTCCCGTCCTCCAACTCCATCCACAGTCGTCTCCCCGCCACTTTCGCAGTGTATGCTTCCTCACTCCATGACTACCATTCCACGAGGGTCGGCTCCGCTTCTGAGGGGCCCTCAGAACCCCCAGATGCAATTCTCAGTACCATTGTCTATTCCTGGACCTTCGTGCCTTCTGAGTGGGGCACCACCAGCATATGGAGAGCCTAAACGCGTGTGCCTCCACCCCGCGGACCACCTCGAGAACGAGCACTTCAGGGATCGACTGGTCATTCTGTATGACTTAGTTTATGAGCTAAGGACGGAGGTGGCGGACCTTAAGTAACGCCTGCAAGCCACAGACGACAACGTAGCGAGCTTTCTTCATTTAACCTCTACCATGCACTCGGAGCTCGCCTCGGACCCGGTTGACTTGGCTCCAGGGAAGGCACCTGATGCTGCTACGGGTGCGGGCATGGATGGAATGTAGCGACCAGCAGAAGAGAAGCAGGAGAAGGTGGAGCAACGAGGACAAGTTGAGGACTCGGCGCGTGATGAGAGAAAGAAAAAAATATGGAATGATCAGCCAACGTTCATTGAAGAAGAACTGTGGACAGAGGACCTTCGAGCCACGAGGATGGGCTATCTGCCAGGTGTCTAGCTCATTGATGTTGTTTGTCAAGTTTTCTAAGGTTCATAGTTTAGATGACTGTCAGTCTGGTACTCTGTTTTTTTAGCTCTTATGACTTGTCTAAACTTTTGAATGGGGGGGGTTGGCTGGACTGGTTTCCCCTCTGTTGGGGCAGTCCGGTAACTGCAGCCAGTATATTGCTGTATTTTGACACTTTTATCAGCTTTAGCAGGCTCTTAATATAACATATACTTCTTATTTACAAAAATAATAATAATAAGATAAAAATATTAATTTGAAAAATTGAAAAAGTAATTCTGAAAATACATAAAAACTAATTAATAATGATTAATATTGTTGAAAAAAATGGAGGCATATATTTATATAATTTATTATAAAAATATGTTTTGACATTTGAATTGATGGATGTTTTTAAAATTGTAAATAGATGTAATTTTAATTATTTAATATTCATATTGTTGAAGAAAGTGGAGACATATTTATATAGTTTATTATAAAAATATGTTTTGATATTTGAACCGATGGATTTTCATTTTTAATTGTAAGTGAATTATTCACTGTTCAAATAATGATTATTAAAGATATGTTTTGATATTTTAAATAATAGATGTTTATTTATCTAATATTCAAAGAATAAATTATTATATAAAAATGATTGTTTCAAATATTTTAATTATATCTATAATTTAAATGTTTATTAAAAATTTAAATCATATTTATTTATTATTAATTATTAGTTATAATTCTAACCACTATATTATTTATTTAACATTTTCATATTTTTTCTTATAAATTATCATCACGACTACTACTAGTGAAATCATGTCTAAACACCCCTTGTATCATACAACAATGCATACTACATATCAAAAATACCAAAAAAATATAATCAATGACTCAAAGCTATGGAATTCTATAAAATGGTTCAAAGTTATTAAAATAAAATAATACATGAAAGAGCTTAGGAGTAAGGAATGAGTTATGGTGATCCTTGGAGCAATAACTTACAATCACTCTCTTTAGAATTTACAAATGGGTTCTAAGTTGAGTTTAAAATATATATTTTTAATTATTTATTTATAATTAATATCATATATAATTTAATTAAAGACATATTTAGTGTTTGATTATTAAAATTATTTTAATAATTATAATAATTGTTTATTTGATAAATTGTTTATATTTGGAAGAAATATAATAAAACTTAAAAATAACAAAAGCTATCCATATAACTATTGAATGAGACTATATTATGTTTACTAACATGTGATTTAAACATTTTAAGATAAACTAATTATTGAATACGACTATACTATGTTCACTAACATTTGATTCAACCATTTTAAGATAAACCCAGAAGATAAACAAAATACAAAGACCTCATATTATTGTCACTAATCTTTGTCCTCCTAGGCTGAGTTTACATAAATGTAGATTGGTAGAGTTTACCTATTCTTTACTATTGTATTATGCTTATACATGATAATAATAGGGATGATTATTATTGTCTGGGGAGAGGAGGTGGGTAAGTAAATGTATAAGCAATTGAGCTATTGGAAGGATAAATGGTAGTAAGTATGACCAAGTATGATGGCAAAAATTACAAGGTTGGCTCGCAGGTATGAAAATGGCGGAAATTATAGTGAAATTAGAGTTGTAACTGAAGGTACGTTTTTAGTGACTAACACATAAATGGAAGGTGAGATAAGAGCCTTAATGTGTCAGGAGGACGAGGAGTTGTGGAGGCAAGATGGCCTCTTTGTCTCGGATGAGGAATTAAAAATCGGAACATGTAGTGTTAGAGGTAGTTTAAAAAACGGTGAGCGGGTCCTTGGAGTGTGTGCAGGGGTGTATCCTAAGAAATGGGGTGGAGGAGGTGAATAATACCTTCCAAATGATGTTTTACATGAAAAAACGAGAGAAAAACCGCCAAATGTGGTTGAGATAGGGGTCTCGAAAGGTGAATCTGGTGGTGGAAGGAATTTGTATGGTGAAACCACACAGGATATCACAACAGAATATTGTTCGCTGCAAAGGAAAAATGGGTGGGAAAGGAAAGTAAAGAAACCTTGGAAACCAAAATTTAGGCTAGGTGTTAAATGATGCTCGGTGGGGATGTTGGCCTGGAGGAAACCTGCAACCTGGCTAGGTGTGCATTAGTGGGAAAATTTTCATACAAAGCAATGAACATACAGGGTATTTCTCGATGGGTGGCAAACATATTGTCTTCGCGGCTGGGGTACATTCCGGAGACGGTTTTCCTAACCAGGGGATGGTTCTGCTTCATTTTCAAAAATCTTGAGGATTCTGTGAAAGTCTTGCAAGAAACCTAGGTCTTAAAGGGAGGAAGCCTCATGTTGAAACGATGGAGGGTGGGTTTCGACCCAACGACGAAGTATTTTCAGTTGAGACACATTTGGGTCCTCTTACCTGGCCTGCCGATACAATTATGGAATGAGGGAGCACTTGTTGTTATAGGGAATGAACTAAGACAATACTTATGTGTGGAAGACTCTGTTCTTAAGGGAGTGGATAGGAGAATGGGGAAAATTTTGGTGGAATTGGATGTTCACAATGGGTTACTGGAAGCCCTAGACATTGAGTGGAGAAAGAAGATATATGGATAAAAACTTGACTATTTGGGCCTCCGATTCCATTGTTCTTACTGCAAAAGGATATGACATCTGCGTAAATATTGCAAAGGGAGGGTTTCGAACCAAGAATATGAATCGACAATGCTTAGGAAAGTTGCATACAGTGAATCATCGGTTCAAGATCCTTCTTGGAGAGGAAATGGTACTTCGGTTGAGGAGGATGAAACAAACTCGACAACGATGAACACTGAGTTAGGTAAGATACAATTTATTTGTCCTTCCTTTTTCTACACTATGTATGCCTTTGAGATAGTTCGTTTAAATCTCAATGTGGTTTCTCCAAGTGTTCTCTCTCCTGAATTTACACCACATGAGAGCCCCATCAGAGAGGCAGAGAGAGAAGGTGACCTTAGTGACCTAGGTGGTTGTTCGACCTTGGGGGCCCATGCCCAACCTTTTATTACCCCCTAGGTATGCACTGAAGATGGGGTCTCCACCTGATATTGATGGAATGGGTAGTGAGATGCAGAGGGGGATGGAGATGGAAGCTGGTGAGAGTTCCCTGGGGGATTTCTTAGAGACCTTGGTTCCATCTTATCGGGACATAGTAGAAAAGAAACCCCTCCCTATCTATGAAGGGCGCACAGATATAAGTGGTGAAAAGGAAGGGAATTCCTTTAGGGAAGTTGGACCTGAAAATTGATTCCCTCAAAGAAGGAGCACGAAATGGGAGGAATGGGGACAAAGGTATCACCTATAAAGATGAGAAGTGCTCGTAAAAAAGTTCTGGACAACAGAGGTGACTTAATCAAAAAAGGTAACAATATCACTGATCATGGGGCTCTCAGAGGACTTAAAGCCCTATCCAGGGAAAAATAATGAAAATCCTTTCTCTAAACCTAAGGGGAGTGGAAGGGGCTTCAGAATTCACCTCCCTCCGAAGATTATTGTCATCTATTTGACCGGACATTTTATTTTTACAAGAAACCATAGTGGAAGAAGTGAAAGAAAGAGCCTTTGTGTCAAGATTATTGCCCAGTTGGTATTGTTGTGCCATAGACTCTGCGGGCCTATCTGGGGGTTTATGTGTGGCTTGGAACCCTACCAAGGATAACCCTTCCTCTTTTGTAATTGTTGTTGGAATTTTCCTTGAAGGAACACTTTTGGAGGACAACCGGCCAATATCTCTTTTAAACTGTTATGGCCCTTGCATAGATAGAAAATCATACTGAGACGTTGTGGTAAACAATGGTCTTTTATCCTCAAAAAATCTTATGCTGGCAGGGGACTTAAATTTTACAGTGTCAGCTAGTGAAGTGTGGGGAATTAAAGAAAGATTGGACCCTTTGACCGAGTATTTTAAATGAATTTTACATGACTTTGGGTTGGTGGATATTGTTCCTATTGATATTTTACTTACCTGGCGCAATGGAAGAGGAGGTTTAGAGGGAATTGAAAAAATACTGGATAAAGTTCTTATGTCGAAGGACCTTGTCTCATCGGTAGGGAGGTACAAATCCTGGGTAGCTTACCCTTTCATATCAGATCATGCACCGATTGTGCTGCAGTTTGATATTGGTCAGTGTCAGAAAACTTGCCCGTTCAAACTAAACTATATATGGTTGGAAGAGAAGGGGTTCAAAGATATAGTTTTTTTGGTGTGGAAGTCTACATAGTTTGACTCAGAACCACCTCCGGTGAGAAGACTGGTATGAAAACTGAAAGCTTTAAAGAACAAAGTAATTGCATGGGAGAAAGTTCAAAAGATGTTGAGATACCATGAGATTGGAGATGTAGAGGTGCAATTAGAGAAGTCTTATAAATCTAAAGCTGGTGGGAGTGATCGGGTGGAAGTGGACAACTATATCAAAGAGCTGGAAGATAAAATATAGAAGTATTTGTTAGCTGAAGAAGAAACATGGAGACAAAAGAGCAGGGCCATCTGGCTTTAGCAGGGAGACTGAAATACAATAGTTTTTCATCATTATGCTAGTCATCGAAGAAACAAGAACACAATTTGGGAGATAAAGGATGATAATGGCATTAGCCATTTGGGTCAGGAAGACCTAGAGACTGAAGTTGTGAGACACTTTAAAAATGTCCTTGTTGAGTCTGGGCATAATACTATTGTGGAACAGGTAGATGCGGTGTGTTATTACCCTTGTTTTTTCTCAAAGAGAGATGTACAGGAACTTGAGAAACCTTGTACTAAAGAAGAAATTAAGCTTGTTCTGAAGACTTTTGCCAATGACAAAATTCCTGGACTGGACAGTTGGATGGTGGAATTATTTCTTAGTTTCTTTGAATTGATTGGGAATGACGTTCTGGAAGCTGTGGAGGAGTCTAGAAGATCTGGGTTGATGGTAAGGTCACTAAAATCGACCTTTTTAACCCTCATTCCTAAGGTTGATAAGCCAACAAGCTTTGGGGACTTCAGGGCTATTGCTCTGTGCAATATGGCATATAAAATCATTGCAAATATCATAGTGTGCAGATTGAATCCTTTCCTATCCAAGTCACTTTCTCTAGAGCAACTGAGTTTTTTAAAAGGAAGGGAGATATTGGATGCGGTAAGCACTGCTCAAGAATGTATTCACAACATAAAATACAAAAAACATAAAGCTTTAGTATTAAAATTGGAGCTCCAGAAGGCTTATGATTGTGTAAATTGGGACTTTCTCAGGATGATACTTCTAAGAACTAGTATGGGCCTAATGGTAACAAATTGGATTATGAGTTGTGTTAACACAACATATTTTGGTATTCTGATAAATGGTGAGTCTACCTCCTTTTTCAAAACTGGGCGAGGCATAAGACAAGGCTTCCCTTTATCACCCTTACTGTTCATTTTGGTGATGGAGGACCTCAGCTTAATGTTCAAGTAGGCACAAGCTAAGGGTAAAATCTTTGGGGTCAAGACTTCTAAAATGTATCATCCTACTGTTCGTGGATGATGTCCTGATCATGACCAGAGCACAAGTCTTTGATTAGAGGGAGATTGAATCTATTATGTCCTTATTCTGCAGAGTGACGAGACTGGTTATAAACCCTCACAAATCTTCCTTGCATTACTCTAGTATGAAGGATTATGAATTGAACTGTTTCAAGGCTATTTTTCCTTTTAATTTTGTGGACTTGGATGCATGTTTTTGCTACCTGGGATTTTTCCTAAAACCTACAAATTACTGTGTGGAGGATTGGAGATGGCTGATACAAAAATTCGAACAAAGGATCGAGATTTGGTGTCATCGTTGGTTGTCCTTGGGCTAGAGGTATGTTCTGGTCAAAGCAGTTCTGGAGAGTATACCAATGTTCTGGCTGGTGATTGCGAATATTCCCATTTCCGTGCTAGCAAGGATCAGACAGTTGATGTTCAGTTTTCTATGGTTGGGATGTGGGGTTTCAGATAGAGTGCACGTCTGTAAGTGGGAGGAGCTTGCCAAGCCAAAATCTTACGGTGGATGGGGTGTAAAGAACCTATTCTGGTTCAACATGGCACTCGCTGCAAACACCCTATGGAATTGCTGGTGAAGGATGGTCTATGGCATAGGGTGATAAAGGACAAGTACCTCACCTCCTCCTCGGTGGTGTCCTGGCTCAGAAGAGCCTCTGTGAGCTTACATAAGGTCTCCAATACCTGGAGATGCTTACTTAAATAATTCCATGTAGTGGCACATTGGACAACATGGAAGCCAGGATCAGGCATGAACATTCGACTTGGAGAAGACACGATTCTTGGGTTAGGTAAGAGATCTTTCTTATCTGGTGGTCTCATAGACTAGCTCAGGGAAATGGGTTGTCACTTCCTTTATCAAATGGTAGACCCGTGCAGGCAAGGGGTGAACTTGGCACAGTGGAAATCAACATTGGAGATGGGATTGGTAGGAACAGAGGCAGTTGAATGGCACTGTTTCTGTAGAGTGTTGGACCATGCAAGTATATATTTGTTAGATTATCTGGATGAGTTAGTTTGGACATGGTGTAATTCCACAGGTGCCATCACTACAAAAAAATCTTATGATTCCATTGCAATGAAGATCTGGAATCAGAGTGACAAATGGTGGCATGGTTCGTTATGGAAATGGGACTTGGCTTTAAAGATGAAACTCTTCACTTGGTTGATGATGGAAAACAAGATCCTCACTTGGGAAAATTTACAAAGAAGAGGGTGTATTGGTCTGGGTATATGTGCTCTTTGTCAACAAGACTCAGACACAACTCAACACTTAATGATGAATTGCAGGTTTACACAACATGTATGGAAAGAGACGCTAGTAGCATTAAATTTAAACATCGGTTGGTATGGTACAAATCTACAAAGTTGTTTTAAGGAATGGTGTCATAGGCATCCAAAGTGGAACATGTTGCCTTCCATAATCAGCTGACAAATATGGTTGGAAAGAAACTCTGTGATATTTGAGAATGGTCAGGCATCATCAATGATGGTGTACTACAGGATCTTGGGATGGAATGGGAGTACAAAAGTGCGCAGCAAACCGTCCACAAAACTCAAAATACCCCCGAAGATAAATGATGGAAGACCAATGTGTTGGTTCGATGGGGTTGCGCAGCGAGGAGGACAACATTGCAAAGCAGGGGGAGTTATCAAAATAAACTCTCACACAAAATACAGGTGGATGTTGAATTGTGGACCAGGCACAAACACTAGAGCTGAACTCTTGGGAGTGTGGGCCCTCTTGTTTTTGGCTATCCTTCATATTTCTGTTTTATAGGTGTTGGGTGACTTGAAGATTGTAATAGACTGGTTGAATTGAAAAGGTGAAATTCAGGTCATGGATTTGTCTTTTTGGAAAGAGCGGATTAAGGCACTCTTTTTGGATTTTACAGCGTTAGATTTCACTCATATCTATAGAGAGTTTAACTAGGAGGCAAATGAGCTATCTAAACAAGCATTGTTGCTTCTGGAAGGTAGATTAACATATTTTCAAATGGAGGATGGGAAAATGGGTCCAATCATGTTCTTAAACCTCTATTGTTGCTCTTAATTAACTTTTGTTTGTGCAATGTTTAGTCTTTTTGTTGAATGTTGGGTTTTTTTGGGGGGTGATGACTTGTTTGGTTGAAGACCACGTAGAGAGGGATGTAAGAAACTTTCTGCATGGGCGGGGATCCTTTGTTCTGAGGTCTTTTTTACATCAACACATTTTTGTTTTGCGAAGAAGAGAATGTTTTATGTTTTGATCATGTACTGTAACAGGGTTTTATATATATATATATAAAAAAAAAAATCTGGTGAAATAAAAAATACCACTTTGATTCCCCACACAACTTTAACTAGTGGCTCACATTTTATGTCTAGGAAGTCCAATTTATCTAGAATGATTTGTTATTGTGTCCCTTTTTTTCTACAACCCTCTGAATGAAAGAGTTTGCCAATAGAGCTCCACCAATTTTAGATACTTATTGCCTTGGCTTCTAGAAAAGCTTGTACCCATAATCCAATTCAAAAACTCAACATCTATAGTCTTTGTGGAAATGTTTCCCCAAATTTCTCAAACTAGAGTCTCATTTCTTTCCACTTCCTCCTTAACTGGAGCTAAAAAACTATATGTTGCAGCCATAGTGTACAATTGAGCTCTCATTGGCGTCTCTGAAAGCCTCTTCTCCTAATGGCACCATCCTTTGACAAGACAAGCACTTGGCTAAACTGTTTTGTTTCACCCACCCTTCTTATCATTTATATGGTGCTAGCACGGACGGGTAGCGTATCCAACACACCCCAACTAATATTCGGACGTCCTTCCGTTGTAACCGAAGGAAGATCAAAAGTATAAAGAAAAAATTAGGTAGCCCGTACAAAAACCATAACTAAAAACCACTCCACTCTACGTTCACAAATCAGATATTCAATTGGCTAAACCCATGACAGCTACACCAACGTTTCAAACAACCTCTGCTCTGCTGGAATAACATGATTAGACCCCTGGGGTGCAGCGCTCTGCTGGAATAACATGATTAGACGCCTGGGGTGCAGCGCTCTGCTGGAATAAATGATTAGACGCCTGGGGTGCCTCTGACAGACACGTCATCCACGTCCGATGGCACTCACGTATTTTTAACTCTACTCAACGTCGGGGGGTCGCGGGCGAGCAAACTGAACGTCCGAAAAGCAATAGAAGGTGACTTGGGCGGCCAAAAAAGCAAGAAAAAGCACCAGACGGCGGAGGCTGACTTGGGCGGCTCAGAAAGCAAAGCATAAGCAGCTGATCTGGGTAGCGTTTAAAGAAATCAACTCCAGCGTGTCATTGAGGCTTTCCTCATTCGCTCTCTTCCCACGGGACATTTATAACCTCACAACACCACCACCAATAGCCAGACTGTCTGCACAATTCAAAAAAACATTCTTCTATCTATTGAATTGGGAGGGAATCGGAATCGAACTAGAGATGGGGAGAGCCCAGGAACAGAGCTGGGTGAGGGGTGCCATTGTTGGGGCTGGAGCTTCTGGGACAGTCAGCCTCGCCATGAGCAGCTCTAATGGCCAACTCTTTGCAATCAAATCCGCAGCGGGTTTTAGTGTCGCTTTGGAAAATGAGTACCAGTTTTTGCAGTGCCTGGATTCTCCATACATCGTTCGCTGCCTGGGGCGCAATTACAGCTTCGAGAACGGTGCATGTGTGCACAATTTGTTCATAGAGTACATGCCAGGTGGCAGCTTGGTGGATCTGCTGAGTAAGTTTGGAGGGAAGCTGCAGATTAATCAGTGATCAGGGCATACACACTCGGCATCCTTCGTGGGATCGATTACCTACACAGCCAGGGGATCGTACACTGTGATATCAAGGGGAAAAAATGTTCTTGTGGGTGCCAATGTTGTGAAACTTGCTGACTTTTTTGTTGCCAAGAGTATTGGTGATGAGGGGGAGGGCAGGAAGCCGCTCCAATTGAGGGGGACCCTTCTGTGGATGGCTCCAGAGGTGGTGAACCAGGTGGAGCAGGGGGGCTGCTTCTGATATTTGGTCTTTCGCCTGCACTGTGCTTGAGATGACCACCGGCAGGCTTCCATGGAGCCACGTTTCCAGTCCCCTCGCAGCAATGTATCGTATTGGGTGCACAGAAGAGCTGCCTGAGCTGCCTGCATGGCTTTCACCTCGGATCCGGGATTTCCTAGAGAAATGCTTTCGGAGAGATCCCAAGAAGAGGTGGACCAGTACAGAGCTGTTGAACCATCCTTTCCTAAATGAGGACTGCTCTTCCATGGAAACAGAGGAGGCCATTAGGGGTGTGGGATCCCCAACTAGTCATTTGGATTTTAGGAATCAAGTATGGGATTCCTACTCTTCTCAGACCAGTCCCATTATCTCACTCCAGCGTCTGACTTAGCCAGGGGAATGCAATGCAGAGGTAGTTAAATCAGTTGAGCAATGCCAAAGGCCCTTCTCCCAGGGACAGAGTATGATGGTGCTGGCCACAGCATAAATTTAAAGATGTGCTAACAAGGAGCCTAGTGGATCACAAGTCCCATGGTCCAAGTAGTTGTTGTGAGATCTTCCAAGAGTAAATCTCCTACTTCCAGATAAGCCTCTGTTAAAATCCAGACATTGTACAATGGCTTTTATAAAGGGCACGAACTGCAAGAAAGGTGCAGTGCCAACTTCGAAGCTGTCGATCGGAAAGAGTTGCAACCGAGAGGTAAACTAGATCAATGCTCAGAGGCTGCGGTCTCTGCAGCACAGCCTCAACATCAGCCATGTTCCAGCACTTCTGCCAAGACTCTGCATCGTAACTTGTTTTTATTGGCTGCGGCATCCCATTTGGTTGATGAAGCTTGGGACTTGTATGGAAATTCATCTCAGAGCATTGTTGCTGGTGATCATGGCATTCATAACAGATCAGTACTCGGAGAAACGTTTTATATCTTTGATGATAAGTTGACCTCTACCACTCGTGCCCGAGTAGTTTACTGCCCCTGTTGTTGTATGCGCACTACACAATTTTGTCATAGAAGTATGATAATGCTGCAGTTGTACATTAGCCGCAGAGCAGATACATGCTCTTGTAATTTTGATTCAAAATTAATTCCAATTGAATTTATTCGGTTACATATATGATTTCTTGATGAGCGATTTAACTTGATTCCTGTTTGATTAAGTTTATTCCTGTTAGAGGATTTTTCCTTGGGATATATATATATATATATATATATATATATATATAACTACCTGGGACTATCACCTAACATATTTTGATATCTCGAATGGCTTACGAGACCGAAGCTCTCTAAGTTACCACTACATTACAATTCAAATGACTTTTTTGTTGCTTTGCCAGATAAAGATATTGTTCACAAACTGATCCTTAATGCCTCCAGTTGAGATTTTAAACTCTTCAACTATGTATCCTTATTTTTCATATACAAGCCCCTCAATTCAGTTCCCTTGAATCTTTCTTCCGTTTTCAAAACAAGCAGAAATTATGTTTTTGCACACTGGTTTCTCACTTCTCTGTTTAGGTTCTGTTTCTCTGATTTCTTTCACTCTGTATATAATGAAAGGTTGTGTCTTGCGAGTGAGTTGCCAGGGAGAGGGTTTGATGGTTTTCCATTCAGATGATGGCATAAAAAATTCCATAATTGAAATAGAAGAACAAATCCTAATCTTTTGAAATCCAATGATTATAGATATAATGACTTGAAATCCAATAAGTATAGATATAATGACTTCTTAAAAATTCACATAATTTTACGAGGTAATTATCGTTTTAAAAATTGATGTTTTTTTTTTTTTTTTTTAGGAATGGTGATTTGTAAAATTTTAATTCACATAATTTTACAATTAATTATCGTTTAAAAAAAGGTGATGTCTTTTTGGAATGGTGATTTGGAAAATTTTAAAGATGAGAATAATATGGGGAATGCTATGAACCAGTGAAACTGTAATAAGCAAAATTATAAAAAGTTAAATTATGATGGTTAAATATACATAAATGGTTGAGATAGATTTCCCAAGCCATAGCAAGAATGTGTATGGGGTTATTTAGAAAATCTTTTTGACGAGGATATTTTGGAAAATGTCTGTATGGGGTTATTTAGAAAATCTTTTTGACGAGGATATTTTGGAAAATGTCATGGATTATAGACACTGTAATAAGAAAGATGGTAAACAGCTAAACTATGATGATTGATGCAGATTTCATAGATAGTTGATGCAGATTTCCCAATTATAGCAAGAATATGGGTAACTAATATAGATGGGGTTACACTGTTTGATCTCTTTCGCCCAAATTCAAAATCAAAGTTGCAAGTTCAGAGATTTCCACCCATTAATGCATTTCCTATTGTATACAGCAAGCTTGAGGCTATTTGGACACGAAGTTAAGATAAAATTTAAGGAGGCTTCTCTCTGCATCTTGTTAAACTTTGTTTTAAGCAAAACTTTTGCCCAATTTTGAGTAAATTGGACAGATCTAGTTGAATTAACTTCGAACCTGATTTAAAAGAATCTTTATCTCAGAAAGTCTACCAAAGACACGCCAATTAACTTGCAGATACTGTCAGTTCAGTTCAGATTGCTTTCAGTCTGATTTCATGTATTTAGCAGCTTTTACTCTACTGAGGTGAACCAGTGCGATAATTGACAAGAGAGTCTGAAGTTTGAATTGTTCATATCTAGAATGCGCACACTGATGTGGGGGAAATTTTAAGGATCACTCTTATCTTTTTTTTTAAAGCTACAGTTAATATGATTCTTTATATTCACTGAAAACAAAACAGTATAGAGTATAGAGTTTTTAACTTGATACCATAGCTGCAAACAGAGGAAACCAGCTTGGGCATCAGAGTTTGAGCTACACAAAAAGTGCCTGGATGGCTCAGATTTGAAATGGTTCCATAAAGCTTACTGTCTATAGACTGGCACAAACTAAAAAGACAGAAAATGAAAATTAATAGCTGAAAAGTCTTGAAGCATTTGGAGCGTTGTGGGCGTTATGGTGCTGGGTAGGGGCTGGCCACAGTGGTGCAATTCTTAAAATGACAATTAGCAAAATGGTCAATCTTTTTTTGGAAAAAAACATGGGAAATTAACTCATGGACAAAATTTAGCCCCTAAAATTTTTACTCACTTAAAATCTATAAAGAGCTTTCAAAACTGAAATTCTTTTCAACAGTTTTTTAGGAGCAATAATTGTTAGAAACGGTGACAACAAATTTCCCATGATTAAGATTTCAGATCCAAAAATTCAGCATTGGTTGTAACTATTCAGTCCAAGTTAGAATCAGTTTTCCATGTAATTGTATATAAATTATGTAAACCAGTAGAGGCAAATATGGAGTGGTGAAAGGTGTGAGTGAGCTGCTGTAATCTCCTTGATCTGAATAATAAGACAACCGATACCTATGCTTGGTGGAGATAGCCCAATCCTTGGGTAAATCACGTTAAATCTCTGTGTCTTTTATTTCTGCGTGACTGTGTTTTGTCTTATGTTAATTTGTGTTTCCACATTGGCAAATTGTAACAATAAACAATCTCAAAATCAAAATAAGATTTGTTAAAAAGAATCTGTATCAGAAAACTGAATTATGCTTCTGCCTTCTGCATTATCTCGGGTTACATCAATGACGAGCGCTTTCTACACCTTCAACACACTTCATCTCTGTAGGTGCGTGTCCTCTTATATTTGCAAAATCTTTTAACTTCACACTACAACAAATACAGTGAGAAATATTAACAGCCATTGGATAGGCCAAGTTTCATCCCCTAGCAAGAAAAGGGAAGAATATTATTTAGACAGATGGGATCCAATCATTATATGATATTTTTCAAATCCATTATGTTTGATTTTTAAAAAACTATGAAAAGAAAACAAAAGCCTCCATAGGGCCATGATTACATATTCCACAGTCATTTTCAACTAAATTTTTTGTCATCAAACCCCTTGTAGGGCCCATTAGGTGAGTGATCAAACTCTTTTCCATCTAATGGAGTGGACAATATCCATGGTGAGTCGATTTCAGATATCAGCTCACTTACATCAGTATATTTCAGAAGATTTCAAGATAAAGAGTAATAGGAGAAGTACAGTTAGAGAATTAAAAGATAGGATAGGGCCAAAACAACAAACAACAGGAGGCACAATTGGAAAATTGGGATGGAAATCTTGTAAGAATCGTATTTGATGAAATTGTGAATATACAATGTATATGATACACATTCTAGGTACAGTAGGAGTTTTAGAAGTGGTTGAATCAGATTGTGTAATCAGAATCTCAGCCAATTTTCAAAAAAATTACAAAATTATGATCGTGTGAGTAACATAAATAGACAAAGTCTTCATAAGTGCATTTTTTTTGAGGTAATATAAAAAATTCTAAAAATAATTTTTTATGATTAAAATTCATATTAATTTTATCCCATTTAAAATATAGAAAAATAATTTTTTTTTTCCAAATTACAAAGTCAATGAAAAACCCTTAAAGCAATTACAACAGTTAGGAAATTAAACTAAAATAGAGAAGATACCAATCATTTCTCCCAAAATTAATTTATTAACTTAATTCTTTATTTATCTAAGTATAGTGGTGCAATGAATATATGTGAAAAGTGAATAAAAACTCAAACATATTTATTTGTTAAAATGATTTTAAAAAGTTGCACGGACTTGAAGACCGTTGGCATATAATTTCCTATAATTCACATAAAATAGTTTGTCAAAAGATACTTAACATAAAAATTCCTAAATTTGACATAAAATAGTTTAGTTTGGCAGAAGATAGTTACCATAATTTTTCATAAAATTTCCTTGAGTAAATCTCAAAAGGTATAACTCTAGTGTTTTGAAATCCAATCAGAAAGGACACAAACTGTTTTTGGAAAGTACTAGGATTGATGTTTCATAACCCTTTATAAGAAGCATGATATCTAACTTTTGGGGGCTGATGATTTGGCGGATTTGTTTGGAAAGGTAATTTGGATTAAAAAGTTTTGGAGTTCATGTAGAGAGTATTATAATTATTGAAATTTTTATAAATAAAATAATAATTAATTAAATATTATAATTTAAAATTTATAAAATTTTAATGTAAATATAAAATTAAAAGCTGTATGTTTTTGTATTTTTGTATTTTGTTATTATTGTTCAATAATTTTTATTGAAATTTTTGGATAGGGTGTTTATGGTAGTAACAGACGGATAACCAGAGGGGAGGCCACCTGGCCAGGTCTCTTGCCACTTTGTAATGATCCCAAGCCATTATGCAAGGATCATCACTGTTTTGGTGTCTTTTTAAAACTTTTTCTGAGTGAGGTATTTTGTCAAACACTTTGCTGATCTACCTTTTAGATGTGTTTATATGTGTGTATGCAGCAAATAA
>SNQJ01S0143793.1:0-21453 GCA_010110895.2 Picea sitchensis
AATTATGATAGTGGGTGTGTTACAAACATAGATGTAATATTTGATGAATCGTCTCTCATCAAATTAGATGTAGATGTTCAAATGAAACATGGAGAAGTACCTAAGTATCAACATATTCAGTTTGAAACTATTCAAATACATATGAAAGTGAACATGAACAAGTTTATGAAGAAGTTCATCAAGAGGTCCTTGTAGAGGAAAATATGGATAATGATGGCAATCAACAGATTGTGGATGAGCCACAAACTTCCCTAAGAACGTATACACGGGTCAAAAATCCTCCAAGAAGGTATGATGATTTTGTTTCGTCAATTTCTTTAAGTACTAATGATGATGAAACTTTGTGCTATCAGGAAGTTGTGAAGGGTTCTAATAGTGATAAATGGAAAGAAACAATGAAGGATGAAATGAAGGAATTAAAGAGGAATGCCACATGGGACCTGGTAGAAATTCCAACAGACAAGAAAATTGTAGGTTGCCAGTGGGTCTATAAGCTGAAGAAGGGTGTTGATGATAAGGTAGAAAAGTACAAAGCAAGGTTGGTTGCAAAAGGATATTCTTAGAAAGAAGGTATTAAATTTCATGAGATTTTTTCACCAGTTGTTAAGTATGTTTCAATTCGAATTGTGATAGCATTAGTTACATTACTTGATTTGGAGTTGGAGAAGCTAGATGTTAAAGTTGTCTTCTTACATGGAGATTTGGATGAGGAAAATTACATGGAACAACCTGAAGGGTTAGTTCAAAATCGTAGCAAGAAATTTGTTTGCAGGTTCAAGAAATCATTGTATGGTTTGAGGTAGTCGCCCAGACAATGGTACAAGAAATTTGATTCTTTCATGGTGAGACATAATTATACAAGGAGTAAGTATGATCATTGTGTCTACTTTAAGAAATTGAATAATGACATATTCATTATCTTAGTATTAGGGGAAATTTGTTTGTAGGTTCAAGAAATCATTGTATGGTTTGAGGTAGTCGACCATACAATGGTACAAGAAATTTGATTCTTTCATGGTGAGACATAATTATACAAGGAGTAAGTATGATCATTGTGTCTACTTTAAGAACAATAACATATATTCATTATCTTAGTATTATATGTTGACGATATGATTTTAGCAAGCAAAAGCATAACCGAGATCAACAAGTTAAAGGCCCAGATGGCTAGGACGTTCGACATGAAATATCTAGGAGCAAAGAAGTGGGCAAATTCTTTAAGCAATGGATATAATCTGTGAGACAAGAGGAATGGTAATATTTGGTTTTCAAAACAAAAGTATGTTGGGAATATACTTTTGAGGTTTTGTATGAATAGTGTGAAACTAGTAAAATTCCCTTTGGCTTCCCATTTTAAGCTTCTTCAAGTTTAGGTCCTAGTACAAAAGAAGAAAAGGAATATATGTCTCAAATACCATATGCTAATGCAAGAGGAAGTCTGGCTGTATGTGATGGCTAGTACAAGGCTAGACATTTCACATGTAGTTGGGGTTGTCGGCAGGTATATGAAAAATCTAGGTAAAGAGCACTAGGAAACAATGAAATGGGTGCTTCTGTATCTGAGGGGCACAAGCGATTATTGTATCACTTATAACAACGGTTTTGAATTAGTTCGTGGATATGTTGATTCTGATTTAACAGGTGATTTGGACAAGAGAATGTCGAATTTCCGGTGGTATGCATTTACTCTTGCAGGTGGACCTTTTATTTGGATGTCAAAGCTACAAACATTGTTGCTTTATCCACTACATAAGAAGAATACATAATTGCTTGACATGCTTGCAAAGAGACGCTTTAGCTTGAAAAGGTTTGTTTGGTGAGTTTGGAAGGATGCATGATGCAAAGTATTTTGCATAGCCAAAGTGATATTCACTTGGCTAAGAATACATCCTATCACAAGAAAAAAACATATACCTACCAAGTACCATTTTTTAAGACATGTCACCGATGAACGTGGGAATCTCGAGAAAGTGCATGGCCAAAAGAGAAGAAAGTATTACACCACAAAACAAATTATTTTAGAGAAGCTACGATGGTACTTGGCTTCTCTCATTTTGTATAAAAGGTGATGAATAAAAGGAAGGAGCAAGGTATCATGTTGATTGTTGTCAAGGTGGAGATTATTGAATTTGACAAATCTAATTCCTCCATGGATGTGATGTTGCTTAATCATATTATTCAAAGATTGGTTAAAATCCTCAATACACTGCTAGAATATGGATGAGATTGCATTTAATAATCAGTTTTAGTCTGTGAATGTATATAAATTTATGTATCCCATAGAGGAAAAAAGGGGAGGATATGAGAGAGAGATATGAGAGAGCTTGCAAGTCCAAGTAATCTAATGTAATGCTTGGGGTGAACCAATGAAATATGTGTTTGTTAATCTCTGTGATTGTTGATTGTCTTATGTGAATTATGCTTTCCACATTTGTAATTCTAACAAAAAGTACACTAAAATCTTATTTGTATAAGTTTCTAAGAACTACACTAAATAAATCTTATTTTTTAAGGTTAGAAAATGAAATTTTAAGATTTCTACCATGAGTTAATAATAAATTTGGCAAGTTTAATTGAAAGAAGAACAAAAATTCTCTTTTAGATAAAAAAAATGGAATTTTAAATTTTCTAAAATAAAAACATAAATCTTTAAACATAACTACCATATTCTATACATTAAAAGCTTTTTAACAATTATTTACTTTCAAAAAATGAAATTTACATACAAACACAACACTATAACCCTAAGAAAAAAACAAAATATTTCTTACATATCTCCATTTTACAAAATGAAATTTATATCCAAACAATATAACCTTTACCAAAACAATATAACCTTTACCAATAAGATACTGAGCAAATTATCCTTGACCAAATAAGCACATTATTCTTGACATGTCCAAATAAAACCAGAATATCTTATATCTCAAAAAATATTGATTTTTTGTATTTATATTAAATATTGCAACCTTGATCGAATAAGATAATGATCCAATTATTCTTAACATTTCTAAACAAAAACTATATCATCTTATAATTCACCTCATTATTCTTAATTTTATTTTTAAAAACTGATGCATCTTATAATTCACTCATATTACACAATGTATTAGTGATTACGAGGATGGATCTTATATTTAAGCAATATAACCTTGACCAAATAAGATAATGACCTAATTATTCTTAACATTTCTAAACAAAACTATACCATCTTATAATTCACCCATATAATATTAATAATGTATTAAAACAATAATATACCCATCTTTATAATTCACTCCATTCAATATTAATGTGATATTATTAATAATATGTTAGTGCTTACATATGAAAAAATGTGCTCTAAACAAAACTATACCATCTTTTAATTCACCCATATAATATTAATAATGTGTTAGTGCTTACACATATGAGAGGATGTACTCTAAACAAAACTATAACTGCCTTATAATTCACTCATATATTATTAATAATGTATTAGTGATTACACATATGAGAGGATGGATCTTATATTTGCCACATAACCTTGAAACAAATAAGATAATATATTAATAATGTATTAGTGATTACAAGGATGGATCTTATATTTAAGCAATATAACCTTGAACAAATAAGATAATGATCTAATTATTCTTAACATTTTTAAACAAAACTATACCATCTTATAATTCACCAATATAATATTAATAATGTGATATTATTAATAATATGTTAGTGCTTACACATATGAGATGATGTAATCTAAACAAAACTATACCATCTTATAATTCACCCTTATAATATTAATAATGGGTTAATGCTTACACATATGAGAGGATATACTCTAAACAAAACTATACCATCTTATAATTCACCAATATAATATTAATAATGTGATATTATTAATAATGTGTTAGTGCTTACACATATGAGAGGATGTATTAATAATGTGTTAGTGCTTACACATATGAGAGGATGTACAAGAAAATATCTTCAAATCATCACTTAGATGTGTTTTCATGAGCCTATTATTTCAATATTCAAAATAATTTACGCATTATATATATGATTGTGTAAGCATATAACCTCCAAATAATAAGAGTTTGTTAAATGTTTTCTATATAAGGAATTTGTAATTGGTATAGATTATTTGGATGAGGTTCAAGTTTAAATGTGGTTAGTTATCATTATAATTTTTAAGTTAGTGTTGAGATTTGGATTTAGAGAAAAAAATGGCAAGACATAACTTAATCATATTAGTGTATACCCTAAGTATTAATGGCTTCATTATTAATGTATACCCTAAGCATTAATGGTTTCATTATTAATGTATACCCTAAGTATTAATGGTTTCACTATAATGTAGCATTAGTGGTGATAAAAGATAATTTTATGGAAATTTATCTCAAAATATAGACGCCTGATTTTAATCTATAAAATGTTTGCGATTTTTGTAAAAAATATTCAAATTTCTAAGGATTTTATATAATTTCAAGTAAAATTTGAATTAATTTTAAAGTAAAATAATTTTATTTTATAAAAATTTGGACTAATTAGTTTATGAAAAAATAGAAATAAGTGATTTAAAAAAATAAACTCAACCTCTCATTAACGCAAATTTAATTCCTAAAAAATTTCTTATCATGATTTGACTATTATTGTGATTATCAAAATCATTTACAAGATTTTATAAATAACGCTTTGTGAATTGAATTTAGTCAGATTGTACAAGAGTCCCACTGATTTAGCTATCTAGATATAAATAAATCTGCATACGGAATAATTTCAAAAGCATCCCATTATCTGCGGGTATAATTTAGATATGTCGTCCTATCGCAAAAAATGGAGAAAAAAATCCATTTTAAAAAATCTTTAAATTTGTGTAAATAGTCAATGTCATGGAATGGTAAGATTGTTGAAAGGCATATTTTAATGCTCTATATATCGTTTTATTAATTTTGTATAAAGGTGTGTCACTTTCAAGTGGCCCCTCAATTCATGGTTTAGAGGTGAATCACAAATTGTTTTCATGGTTTAGAGGTGAATCATAAATTGTTATGGAAAAATGAAACCATCCATATTTTAAAGTTAACTTCATTAGTGTATACCTTAAGTATCAATGGTTTCACTATTAATGTATACCCTAAGCATTAATGGTTTTATTATTAATGTATACAGTGGTATTAGTGGTGATAAAGGATAATTTTAAGAATGAAAATTTATTTTAAAATGTAAAAGTCCATTGATTTAGTTATCTAGATATGTAAGTGTAATTTAGATATGTAGTCTCATATCGGGAAAAAAAGATCCATTATAAAAATAATGCTTTAAATTTTCTAGTTTTAATAATTTTTGGGAAAAATCTATTATAAAATAATGTTTTCAGTTTTGCCAATTACTAGAGATTGGTGTAAAAAATTCTATAGCTCAAAGGGACAAATGGAATATGAAGTCAACCAATTATGAATGGCTATAATTCCTTTAAGTCTACACCTTTAGCAGTGACTACTAAGATATTTAAATTTGTGCAAATAGCCAATATGATGGATGTGATGGAATTTTGCTTATCAAGCTGAAAGGCATATCTTACCTTTTCCTATAATTTTATTAATTTTGTGGTTAAAGTTGTGTCAAGGGTCGTGTTTTTTGACATTTTTTCTTCATTCTGTCACACGTCAACTTCATTTCACTGTCGAAGGGTTAATCATAGAGATGCCCTGTTGACTAAGACTCTTTTGCATGTGTTACCATGAAGGCCATGGATAGCAAAGGCACGCCAAATCGCCTTTTCTCTCTCCATTTGTGTGTAAGCCGCTTATTATCACAAACCGTGGATTATAGGACGCATTTCCTTGTCATGATTTTTCCGTAATCTACCATTCTTTAAGCACTCGGATTTAAACTTCTAGGGCAAATGTGGCATCCCCCGCTCTAATTTCACGAAAGCAAAGAGCTAATTGTCATCTCAAGGTTAACCATGGCTCCCCCGCCGGTTTCCTTTAGCTATACCATGTTTTAGGGGCCACATAATTCGCTTGGTATGAATTGCATGCCTCCAACCCGCCCTAAGATATATCTCGTAAGAATTCTATGTTCATTTGGGAAGTAAGACTAGATTCGTTGTCAAGATCATGAGCTTGACCTCGGCTTCCACTTCCCTTTGAGATCAACACTCTACCATCTGGACCCGAGGGTCTCAGTGGGCTTGTCCGGTTCCCGGCATTCTTTGCATTGATGGTGCTTCGCTTCCCGCGGGCTCTCGCATTGTGGGATTTTGGTGTTATCAGCCAACTTCTCAAGATAGAGCCGGGCGATTAAGGATCGCGGATCACGTGGGTTTCTAACTCATTACGCTTCGTTTTGCCTACGTAATCTCGAAATTGCTGCTCTGGAAATCGGCGTTTACGGCTCCTCTAACCTTATACCGGGCTTTCAGGGCAAGCCAGTTAACAAAATGCTGTTCATCGGGCGACCATAAGGATGTAAATTTGGGATCTTGGTTGTTCGACGGGATGGTTTAACGAGGTAAATCATATCGGTCGATTCTAGCATTTACTTACTTGCATTAGTGGAATAGGGATGTGGTCGAATTGAGACCATTCTATTTGTCGGGTGGGTATCCTGATGCAAACTTCGATGGCATCTTCATGTATCGAGGATTTATGGTTTAACTTTAATTCATAGAGGTACCAATTACAAATGTCGCTAGGATGCAGACTGGCTTTTGTGCGGGCAATACGGACCGTAATCGTATTAGTATTTTGTTCTCCCTCTAACCAATAGTAACCTCACATTCAGAATGCTACACGGACTTCTTTTATGTGCTTTCATAATCCTTCATTGTTGAAACAATCGCTCAGAACAATAAATACCAAACAAGCAACAACCACAAGCTTACAAAGGCAACACTGAGCACATCGACTCTTTATTAACCGGAATTTACAAAAAATCCTAAAACTCAAATCTAACTATTGAGATTTGTTCTTCAAACTAGAGCAGCCTTTAGCTCACCGATACATATAGGGATTTTCAAGCCAGCACCATCTACCCATCCGGCTCTAAAATACCATCCAGCTTGCACGAAGTCTTACCGATCTTGAAGGTCGGATCTCAAGAATTATGCGTCCTAGCCATCGCATGTGCAACTTGCCAGATGCTTCGGTAACGTACTCTATATAGATTAGAAACTTGTCTCTGGCGCAAATACTTTGGTTTTACGTGCCCTGGCCATGCTAAGTTTTTGTCTTTCCTTTCAACCGATTGATGGAAGTCTCCGTTAAAAACTTTATTCTCTTCGAAACTTTGTAACTCCACGAAGTCTCACAAGAATCGATTCTCCCATATATATGTGATCTATACATGGCAACCTCAGAGTGATGAATTATGCAGGAAACACTACCTCTTTCTTATAAACTAGATGGAACAAGGTGTACCTTTGGAGTTGTTGATACTGAGAGGTGGGTAAATCGCGATTGGCACAATTTAAAACATTTTTCAACTTATACTTTTAAACCATTCAACTATATCCAATGAGCAATGAACAGGGCCAGTATAAGAGTACCCAATACACCACAATACACCATGCACAATATATGAGAAATAATTAATAGTTATTGTTCAAGTGAAGTAATGACTTCCAAGGAAGCATGTGCCTAAATGTAAGGAGTGGATAAAACCCGAGAGGAAGATACAACTCTCCAATATCAAGAGAGAGTTGAACTCTCTCCATCCTTGCCCCTTCCTTTCCACCCAACAATATATGAGAGATAATCAAATCCTTGCATTAAATCACTCATCAACCAATCATCACATAGAACCCCATAATGCTTCCCGATACTTCTTCAATTTCTCAGAATTTTCAATTTTCGAGTAATCGATCCTGTAGATAATATTACTCACCGTATTCCTCTAAACTCCTCCAATTTTCACTCCTTTTGAATCCTCCCCAAAAAGAGGTTATAGAAATAATGTAGACTTTATTCAATTCTCGGTTCCGTTCAAGACCCAATTGTTAATGCCCCATGCTCAATATTTAACATATGATTCAAACTCAATAATAAGAAACGAAAAGTCCGTACTCTTTTCAATCGAAGTGGTCCCACTTCATTTGGATTCTCTATGAATAAGTTATGACTATTTTACCTGGAATACCTGTTTATTAACTAGCTTCAGGACTGGTCACAAGCCCTATCTTCCACAGAGTGTATCTCCATAATTATAGTGAATCAAGAGCTGAAATTTTTACCAGAGGTACCTTGACATGTCTTCTCAATACCATAGCGATTTTACCATATGAATCATTCTAAAAAAAACGTTATAGAAAAAATGGTAAGATGACCTGAAAATAACATACCTTAGAACACATCCCCAAAAGACTTCATCCTCCCTTGAAATCCGGCCTTATTTTACTTCTTAATCCCTCTGAAATTCGACTTGTATCAAATGAATGTATAATGATGTTTATTTATACCATTTATGTCACTTCCTTTTAACATTAGGGTCGACCTGACACTTTCTTATTTTGTAATTCTTTTCTTTAATTATTTTCAGGGCCTACATTTACTTCCTTCTTCAATTCACTTTGTCATCTTCAAAAATTCATTTCTCCTCAACCATGAGGATCCACGTGACGTGCCACATACCACCGGAAAAAGCATGATGTATACTATCCATTCATGGGTGTTGTATATGCATGTGCATTGTCCTTCATGTCCAAATACCTTTATCAATTTTGTGGTCCAAAACCCATGACTAGGGTTGACATCAATGACAAAAACCAATCTTCCAACATGAGTTTCTTGGTGGTTTTCCTATAAGCCCATAGTACGGTTGGAACTCTGTTATCCCAATCTTCCTGATTTGCGCAACAGACCTTTGTTAACCCTCTCTCCAGAATATTGTTGAATGCCTCTACTGTTGCATTCGCCTGTGGGTGGTAGGGGTTTCTTTTATGATGTTGGATAAAAAAATCTGTTGTAATCTTTGCTATAGTGATACTAATGAAATGAGCTCCCTGGTCACTGGTTAGGCTCCTAGGACATCCAAATCGAGTGATAATATTCTAAAAAATGAACCTAGCAGCAATATCGGTCAAACAGTCCTGAACAATTGCTGCCTCGGCCCAACGCATAAGGTAGTTAGTTGCGGTAATGATGTACCTAGCCTTTAAATGATTAGTTGTGGGGTTGATCGGTCCAATGAAGTCAAATTCCCACTTCTCAAATTCTTGTAGAGGTTGAACTTTTTGAAGTGGTAATTCATCTCGTCATGACAGCTTACCCACTCTTTGAAAAACATCACATGATCTAGAATATACCATTTCATCCTTGAAGAGCATTTCCCACCAAAGTCTAGCTTGTAGAACGTTTTGTGCAGTGTCCTTCCCTCCTACATGACCTCCTGCAACTCCGCTATGGAATTCCCAGAGTATATCCTATCTTTCATGATCCAGGACACATATTCTGAGAATACTATCTAGTCCCATTTTATACAATTGTGCCACGATCAAGTGGTAATCCACTTCTCTAACAACCATATGGTGTTTCTGGGTTGCGGAATATGTTTCTGGGCAAGCCCCTGTACTTAATAAGAATGTTATGTCCTCCAAGTACTCTGGTATGGCCTCAACCCGGAACAAGTCTACATCTAGGAGCTAATCGTCAACTGCTCTACCACTTTCCCTTGACTCTAATATAGACAGGTGATCAAGTCCTACGTTGCATCTTCCAGGCTTAACAGTTACTTCAAAAGAAAATTACTGAAATAATAACAACCATCTACAAATTCTGCCTTCCAAAACAGGTTTGTTGACTAGATATTTCAATGTGAAATGATCAGTAAAGAACTTAAAATGAGAACCTAAGAAATACTGTCTAAATTTATGCAAATCATATATCATGGCTAAACCCTCCCTTTCTGCCGTTGTGTAGTTGTGCTCTACTTGTGACAACTTCCAACTCGCAAAATAGATAGGATGATCCATGGTTCCATCTCCAGGTTGTGCTAAGATAGCTCCTAAGGAAATTCTTGAAGCATCTACATGGACGTGAAATTCATTTTCCCAGTTTGAGAATATCAGAATCGGTGTTGTGTTGAGCTTCTCCTTTAGGATCTCGAATTCTTTATCGCATTCTGGAGTCCATTGGAACATTTACTCCTTTTTCAATAGGTTTTCCAAAGGTGTAGTAATGTTTTCATATCTTCTGATGAATCTGTGATAGTACCCTGTGTGTCCCAGCGTGGATCACAACTGCTTAGAACTCGTAAGTGGTGGAATGTTCACAATAACCACAACTTTGGTTGGGTCTATTGATAGTCCTTCTTGAAATACTATGTGGCCCAACAAATGCCCATGTGGTACGCATAATATACACTTTCTGAGATTCAATGATATCTACAATTCTATGCATCTGTAAAACATCATATATAACAGCGCTACATGTTCCTTGAGAAAACTATATATCACCCAATTATCCATAAAGACTTCTATAAACTTGTGAATAAAATATCTGAAATTTTCTATTACAATCTTGGAGAAAAATGCAGGGACGTCCGTTAAGCCAAATGGCATCACATTGTATGCGAAAGATCCCCATTCTGTTATGAATGTGGTCTTGTTTTTGTCTTCTTTGGCAATCTTTACTTGGTGGTACCCTGAAATCCATCTGTGAATGAGTACACTTCCTTCCCCTTAACCTGTTCTAGCACCTCATCGATAAAATGTGTTGGAAAAGGGTCATGCACACACGCAGAGTTAAGGCTTCTATAGTCTACACAGACCCTGATATCCTCTATTCCTTTCTTTCTTTGAATGACTATTGGGCTGACCCATTCTACTTCTTCCACTGCAAAAATGAGTCTCACTTCCAACATCTTGTATATCTCCTTATTAAGATTCTCTTTTACTCTAGGGTTAAGACAGTATGGTCTATGCCTCACAGGCTTAGATTCTGGTTTCCATTTGATTTTCATTTCTCCCATAACTCCTCTGATTCCCTTTAACTCTGAAAAATTCATTGGGAACAAATCATCATATTCCCGTAGCAGACTCTGTATTTCTTGACTAGTTTGCTCATCCCAGTAGTCTCCCACCATAGTTTTCTTAGGTTTCTCTATGGTCCCTATATTGACTTTGCGCAATTTTAATGGGTGATTGTAGGAACTATTAGTCTAATTGGGTAAGGTTTTTTAAATTTCTCTATTCCCTTCTGTCTCTTTAATGGCTAGGTTCCTCAATTCCTCTAAGTTATCTAGGCTTTCTGAATCCATGCTAATCTTATATCATTCTATAGGCTTCCTTGTGAAGGGTACATGAAGGTTAGTCTGAAGTTCCCGGCTATGATTTGGACATACCACTAGGTTTAATATCTGATTACTATTATCTGTAAAAAGAAATTCTTTAATCTTTTGCAGGACTACTCCAAGCTCAGGGTACTTACTTGTAAACAAGAAGTCCTTGCAAAAATGAGCTATCAACATTTTCCAGTCACTGGTCTGTCTTCTGGTTTCCTCATGTATGAACCAATATTTTGAGATTGGAGCAAGAGAATGGGGAAATACCTGAACCCAGAAGCGAGAGGGTATTTCCACAACTTGCCATTGTGTTACGCACTATTCAATATGTACTTTAGGATCAGATTCTTCATTGAACAGTTGCATAGCTTGAAAATCCATTTGCATGTATGATTCCAGCTGCTCCTTATTATGAAACCTATACTTGATAGATTGCTTTATCTTGTCCTAAGTTCTGAGTAATGATTTATGATTATCCCACCATCTGGAAGGGGTGTCCTGAAAGACTACATCTAGTACTAATATCCTTTGATCCTCTACTACCTTTTCTTCCATTCTGAGAAGAAAAATGTCGAGTCCTAAGGTACCATCATATACTAGGTGTTATCTGAATTCGGTCCCAACCCATCTAGTTTCTCTGATAGTTGCACATCTCCTTGAGAATTTTTTATACGAGCCCTACTGCAAACTGTCAAATGTCAGCTATGAATCTTCGTCCACTGACTGTATACTCCTCCAACTTACTGATCCATCCACAATAGGATTTATGTAATCGTCTCTTGTCCCAACTGTTACAGTATATAGTTGATCCAAGTCCTCTCCCTCCATATTATTTTTTGTTGGCTCTGTATATATGGGCCCTACATATGGATCCAAGGGTTGAACTACATTGATTCCCTCAACCTCAAATGTCATGGTGTATTTCTTTAAGTCAATTACTGCATAGTTGTCGTAGGCCCAATCAATTCCAAGTAGTGAAGAGTAAGGATCCTTATCCCCCATGATTTCAATCACTTCAAATTCAACTACGATCTTCAGTCTGACAACATCTATTTCCACACTCTATCGTCTTCCTATTGGGAAAATACAATATTGGTTGGCCATTCTTAGTTGGATTGGGGAATATGTCAGCCTAGGTTTTCCTAAGGCTTCTGAGGTCTTCTTAGGAAGAATGTTCACATCAAATCCTAGATCCAACATGTCCTTAATTTCAAATTCGTCTAACTGGGCTACTAGTATGAATTATTTTCTAGTTCATACTTTTCTTCTCTGCACTCTTTGAGTACTCTTCTCGGGAAGATTATCCCTTATTCCTTCTTCTATGGGTTCTTCATTCCCTAAAACTAGGTATAGCGCATTGTGAAACTTCTCTGTTAGTTGATCGTTCCCAAGAATGTCAGAGAATAATTGAAACCAAAGGTCGACTACATTCTCAGGTTGCTCAGGTTGTCTCGGTGTGACTACAGGGTTTCTAGGTGCAGGGGGTGAAGCATGGACTTGTGCAATATTAGGGTAAACAATGGGTTGTGGGGGTTTCTCTCACATCCCGGGGCTAGGAACATTTTGAAATACTTCTATGGCATCTTTAAAGAACAACTTATGTTTTAGAGGGTCATACTTGTATTCTTTAGGTGTTTCTTTCTAGATCTGAGGTAGAGTATCAACATCAACTCTTGTCTTTTCTCCTCCTCGAGTAACGATATTGGGGTTGGGAAATTATCCTTTAATAACTCTCTTGATTTCTAAACTGATGAGGTTAGTTCCTCATTTTCGTACTTGATCTTCCCATTTTGCAATTAGTTTTGGGCATTCTTCAGTTGTGTGCCCATTGGTTCTGAAGTGAGGGAACCATGGCCTCCTTGGATGCGGACAATCTCTAGCCATGTGGCCTTTCTCTTCACAGTTATAAAATCTTCTTGGCCCTCTTCCCCCGGTCCTTCCTCCTATGAAGTCTCCTTCATCTCCACCTGCTCGGCCTCTTCCCAGTCCCTGAGGGTTTTCATTCACTTTGAATGTTGTTCGGACCAACCCATCTACAAGAGCATCCAACGCTCTACATTGATTGGTAGTATGTGTGGTAGATGCGCGAAACTCACAGTGTATTGTATTTGGTACTATCCAATATTTCTGCCTAATGGGGAACTGTCTCGGTCCATGCCCATGGGTTCATAAAATCTCACAATACTCAATTTTTGGTGTTGCTTGGCTCCCAGGAAAAGCATGATATGGGGTGGGGTTATGGAATGGTATGTTCGTAGACACTTGTGCAACTCCTCCCATGGGTCCTGGTGAGGGTACCATCGGATTTTGAGGAGGTCCCATTCCCCTCATTCGTGGACATTTTTTCACCATATGTCTTTATGTATAACATTCGGTGCACCAGACATGCGGTCGTCCTAGTCTAGGTATTGTCAGTTCTTGAATCTTTTCTGTCAGCGTTCATATTTTCCCTTGTAGTTGCGCCAAATTTGCATCTGTTGGGGGTTTGGTCACTCTCAGGCTCCCAGGGTGTCCCACCATGGAGTCAATCTCCATCGATTGTTCCAAGGTGTTTATCAAAGTAACTATCCATTGTTGCATTAGCGGAATCCAGGTCAAAGGAGCAATCCCTAGATGTATCATTCCCTTTGATTTTCCTCATGGATTGGATGTGCTAACCTTTATATAGCATCTTTAAACTTCTAGTTGTATTCCCAGGCTGATTCACCTTCCCTTTGTTGGATCTCGCTCAACTCAGACAGAGCCTGTTGTTATGACTGAGGTAGTTTAAACTCTTCTATGAACCTAGTCTGTACCTGGTCAAGTGTGAACGCTTGACCTTGCATTCCTGGCACTCCTGGCTCAATAATATTCATTTACCACTTGAGAGTGTGACCTCTCAAGGTATTCTAGAACTCAAACAACTTATTCGCATATGGAGTCCCTCTGGATCTCCAGATTGTCTCACACAAGAACCAATGTTGCTCCACATATTCGTTTCCCTTACCCAAAAATTCTTAGTATTAGGTAATCGAACATCCTGCATGGTCAACCATTGTTGATCTTGGTGCTCTTATCAAAATTAAAACTAACGGTCCTACTTTCAATATACTCAAGGATCCCAATATCCTCCCTGTACTCGCACTTCCTGGTTGTGAATGACTAACTAATTGTATTGGAACAGAACTAGCATGAGAAGCTAGTATCGAACTTACCACTTGTATAGAAGACACTTGGGGTATGGGCGATTCAGGGATGGTGCCACAGTCTTCGAGGCAGTTTTCTTTGATCTAGTGGGTCTCATTTTCTTCCACTAGAGCACTCTCTTCAACCGGATTCCCGATCTCTCCTGTCGTTGGGGATGGATATCTCTTTTTTCTTCAAGATTCATGTTGGATTCCTCCTCTCTTACGTCTACACCTTCTCCTTATTGTCCAAGCTCCTGGGGACTTCTCATCTTCTGCAGTTCTTCCATCTGTATTTCCTCTACTTCTCCTGGTCCGACTTCTTTCCACAACTTCTTGGACTGTCTTATTTCTTTCTTGATCTTTTTGTGCCACCACTTCACAAATATGGTAGCTCTTTTCAAGACTCACTCATCTCTTGAGTCCATTTCTTGTTGTTTCCCCTTGGTTTTTCAAAGAACCCTTCCCCTCTCTCAGGCCATGACTCTACCCCAACCTCGCCCTACACCAAGCGAGAGTTTTTACGCTTCCATTTCAATCGGGGACATAGTCAACATCCCCTCTTCCATCAAGAAAACATTAATCCACAGGGGGATTTCTCTCAACAGTATTCACCTTGTGTATTTCTTAAAATTCGCCTCTGCTCGCAAAAAATATTGGTGTCTCTTAGCTACAAACTCAATAATGTATCCTTATGATGTGGTTTTGACCAAGAAATCAATCACTCGTGTTACTGGACAATCCAGCCGATGAAGTGCTACAATATTTTATGTGTCCCGAGTACAAATCCTCTTGACTCGTTCTTGGAACTCTGGAGCTTCTTGGAGCCTATTTATCTAGTTGAAAAGTTCTTTTGGGAACTTAACCCAGAATATCTCGTACTGGTCACTCAATCTTTTTGAATAAAACACTGCTTCACGAGTATCTTCCACATATTTTTCCCTCAACTCCACTTCTTTCCATATGAAGGCGTTACAATTTGTTTCCCACCATTGGTCAATATTATATCTATGAATCTGCAAAATAATCCTCCCTATAGGTTCCCTTTTAATGCATCTCCCAACAACGAAACCATTTTGTTGGCGCAAGTTTGATCAAACCAGGGTCCTTCTCAAGTTACCAACAAAAGGTATCGAGTAGTCTAGAGCATTGGCATTTTCATCTCCTTTGAAGAGGAGAAGTCTCACCTGAAGCGCTACTGAGACAAATAGATAGGGAAGGGAAAGGAAACGACTTAGGATGATTCATAGAACCTTCAAGATTCATCTTGATCTTGCGCAAGACATCTAAATACCAAACAGATATGAACTCATGTGTGCAAGAACTGAAGCTACTTATGTTGTGTAAAATAAATTAAGCACAGAGACATCATGTGGAACTTATAAGCCATAAATAAGTATTGTAATGCATGAGTAAAACACAGAAAGACACAACATATTTTGAAAATTTAGATCCTTCTTCATATTAAATTCAGAATATTTCTTCATCTACAATCTCAGAGACACACGGTAGTGCTCTGTTATAGACTCTTGGATCTGGACTCATGTGGTAGAGCTATGACTCTCAAAATAGTGTATAGTTTACATTACAGACTCAGAAATCTGACCTATCAGTCGCATACAATAACTATGACATCAACCTAACATTAAGGGAAAAATCAAACTAAATGCAATCGCAATTCAACCGAACCAATAGATAACCCCTTTACAAGCATATTCCTCCCTATATTTAAGCTAAGTTGTGTCTTTTGGCTTGGTTCAAACGCTTTATTGTTCTGTTGCAACTTCTTTTTCTTTGTTGGCATTGCGCAGTCCTTTTCACAATTGATTTCTATTTCTTTTTCTTGCTTTGTTGTCCAGCTTCTTCTGAAGCTTGCATGACTCATACACAGCCAAAACTTGCACAGTTCCTTATCCCAAAAATGAAGGGCCCAACAGAGTTGATAACCAATTTCATGTGGGAGATTAAGTGTGGCTCCACATCAACAAATATCGGTTGAATGGAGAAGGAAAGAAGCTCAATCCCATCAGATATGGTCCCTTCACCATCTTAGATAAAATCAACACAAATTATTTTCACCTATATCTACCATTGTACATGCAGATATACTCAATTGTAAACATAAAGAACCTGAAAATTTATGAACCTCCAATGATAATGGATCAAAGGGAGAGTGTTTCAATACCTTCAGTGGACGCATTTTCTCCTAAGTACTTAGAATATTTAAAGGAAGATATCATCCTAGACAGAAGGAAGATAACTTCACATAGAGGTGATGTTGAATATCTTCGAGTGGTCCTTAAGGGCACACATCCAAGTAAAGAACGATGGATCGAGAAGGAGAAAGCGAGGGAGAAATTATCTCACCTATATGTTGACTGATAAGGATTTTGGAGTCCCAAAAGCTTCTTAGTGGGGAGGAATTATCCAAGAGGATTAAAAAAGGTGAAAATTCAAAGTCCTCAAATATCATCAAAAATTGCACCAAGCCGAAGAGCGTATCAAGAACTTTCCAACGACACAAGTGGCACCTCAAACGGAGTCCGAACGAAGAAAATATCGCCAATCAAAGTCAACCTGCTAACATAGTGACATCATCATTGACCAGACATAGTGACATCAACATGACACATGGAAGAACAATAGTATGACACGTGGCACCCTGATATGACTCTTTTGGGGACCACAAGGGCCAATTAATGGGTGACACATGGAACCACTCAGGGGCTGCCACGTGGCATCCTTACACTATGGCAGGTAGCAGTGAGTCAGTGAGATGACTGAGTTGATAGAGATAATGGTAGGGAGCCACGTGTCCCAATCATATCACGCCATGTGGCACCCCTGAAACACCAAATGAGGGTCACCGTCCAAACTTTCAAAAAAAAAATTAAAGGACCATTCGGATCGGTCGACGTCGAATCAGGCAGTTAGATCAGCCAATAATGAATTGTTTGTTTGTACCAACCAACGGTCAAATCTCACGAGATCCATGCATCGGTCCCATCAAATTTGGTGGGTACTAAACATTTATAATTCTGCACCAAACTTGGCTAGTACTAAAGTTGTCGAAGTCTGCACCAAACTTGGTGGGAGTTAAAGAGATACAATGAAATGGTTATAAACTTGGCGTTGGTTTGGTATACCATATATATGGTCGGGCCATATTATATGGTGGTTTTTCTATGCTTAAATTAATTTATAACGGGGACCCAAAAAGGGGAGGCTCGTGGGTTTGACCCTAGTACCTTCCCCGACTAAAGTTTTTATTTAGCATACCTTCAACCAACCAGGATATGACCCTTGTTTTTTAGTCCACCCAAGATTTTTTTTTAAACTCATTCATTGTCCAAGTTCAAGTTCTGTGCTCAGAGGTCGTACATGCACACATGTTTATGTAGGTACAAGAAGCATTGATTGTAGACTAGTGGCACGAAATTTGAGGCAGAGATCCCAACAGGGCCTGGAGGTGACAGTGCCATATTTGGACTATTTGATAGTCATTTTACACTACTCCTCGCCATGAATCCAGTGGTGTAGTCAAATTTTTCATTTGGGCAACAGATCATAGCGACATTTTTAATTTTGAGGTATACCCATGTAATTTATGCCAATTTATTACTAAGATAATATAAATCCTCTCCACTTCAAAGCGGGCCTGTAAATGTAGTCCATTGTTGGACGAACTTTGTTATCAAGTTGTTGTGTCCTTTTTCATTTTTATCATATTTTCTTCATATTTCTACCTTCTTTAGTATTGTTGCACATAAGCTTTATTTATTCTTTTTAATGCAATTCACATAATGGTCATTGAATAAAAGATCCCATATCATAAGTCATGGTTCACGCACCCATGCACAAGCAAAGATAATGACACTACAAAGTAAACACATACAAAATTAATTATGTTTTATCCCATGGAATAAAAATTGAAAAAAATAATAATATCATGTTTTTGACATACCTACACTTAGAAGGTTCAAATGGTCATGTGATTTCAACCCCAACAAATGGTATTCCACAGTAAATTTGTGTCGTAGTGAAGACCCATATAAAGAAGGCACCTTCACACCCAATATAACTTCCTTTTCCAAATAAATATCATCTTTCTTCAAAATCCATGGGACATCACCTGCTTTGAAAGACCAAGAGGGACCAACCTCTCCTCTACTTTCTTTTCTTGGCCAATGTTTCTTTTTAGTTTTTGAAGAAATAATATCTCTCCTAACAACCAATGTGTCACTTTATTTTGATGATATGTTCCTCCATAAATAAGATAAAACATTATTAAATATATGCATGGGATTGAATATATGGGAAATCTTAAGATGCTCCCAATATGGGAGCTCATAAAAGAGAGATTTCCTTTTCATCCCAATTGGAAATTTCTCAACATAGGGTCAAAGAATTATGGATCATCAAACATAGGCTCCCTATTTGAATCAAACATTTATGTAATATCCTTCTCCTTCTCTCTCACACATGCTCTCATCCATTCTGTTGGTGTCATCATTGCATGCCTTTGGGTTTTCTCTGGTTTACCATTGAAAGTGAATGTTTCTCTTTTGTAAGGGTGTTGTTATGGGAGGAATACCCTGGAGCAGTCGCACACTGGACTTTGTAGGTGGCTGGCCCACATAACCTTCAGAGAAGGTCCAAAACATTTACATACATGACACCCTTTTGTTACAAGACCTACAAAATTATTAATGTATAAAGAGCACATTAGTGTTGAATATCAGAACAATCGCAGTGAATTAAATATGCCAAAAAATATTGTTATGTATATAAACAAAATAAATAAAAATGTAATTTACCATAGAAAAATATTGAGCACGGATAATAATGTGTAGTGTAAGAACATATGCCATACAACATAAAACTCCTATCTATTGTGATGGGTCTTGATAGATCATATATATGTATCCCTTCCCATAATTCCTTCAATTCATCTACCAATGGTTGTAGGTCGACATCCATATTTTTCACTTGTCTTCTAGTAGGGACTATAAGAGACAAAATAATATGTTCTTTATTCATGGAAAACCATGGGGGGTATTTTATTGATCACTACTACATACCAAACAAAAGCATTGGTGTTTTGGAGGGAATATGGATTGACGCCATCCATGGATATGCTGAGTCGTAGACTTCGTAATTCATCCTTGAATTTTTTCGGACAATGTATCCTCTTTATGCTTCATGGCTATTGAATCTATTGGGATTCACATAACTCCCGAATCACTTATGTGTGAGGAATTCCATCCCTGCAACATAGCTAATTCTTTACAACGAAAGTGCCTTTAAATCCTTGGAATTATAGGCATGTGCCTCAATCTCTTATGAGGAGGACCATGTGACTTACCCTTTTATTTTATTTATGGTACCTATCATGCCCAAATTCCAGACATATCTCTATGTCTGCATATTCTTCTCTATATAGAATACAATCATTTGGACATGCATGATATGATATGTACTCAACACCCAACATTTTCAACATTTGTTTTTCCTCTTCGTAGCTACCGAGAAATACATCATCACTCGGAAGAACCTTATATTTGAATAACCTGTAGTTAGTGGGAAATAGAAATGTACAATGTCATTTAACGTTCATAAAATCAATTGTTTTGAATGTTGATTGTGTGATAATATTTCTCAAAATATAAGGGACTTGATGGTCACTTACCTCAATATTGTTGAGAAACATGTGTTTGATATGCAAAACTTTGCTTTCAAGTTGTACAATAACATTTTTGTCCCCAGTTGGGTAGGCATTGACCATCTAGGTTCAAAGAGAGGGGTGGTGGAAGCAGATTTCAGGCTTTTGAAAAAGGTATCAATGATATGAGCATCATCCCCTAGATCATCGTTCTAGAATGCATGTAACAACATTGTCTACATGGAAATCATATCCTGTAAATAATCATCCATACCAACCTCTATTTGATTGACTCCATTGCCAACTTGTGAATAACTACTATTTTTGTATTCATTCCTAATTGGTGAATATGAACACAGTGGGAATTGAATAGGTGGTTGATTCAACCATTCTTGGTATGCTTCATCTCCGCGTTGTGCTCTTATTGCATCCTTCTCTCAATTTGACATTGTAGTGGGGTGAAACAAAAGATGATAGGTAAGTCTCTTATCATCAGAATCCTAATTTCAAAAATATTGAACATTAGTACATCAATGATATTAGTAATCACAATGTAATTGGTTTTTTTAAATTACATTATACCAAACAATTATTACCATCATTGACCCAAGATTGCACTTGGAAGATGGCATGCTATAATTGGCAGGGTAAAGTGAGTGCCCATTTTAATCTACCAATTGCTTGTGGTATGTTGCTCCTGATAAGATCTTCCAATGTTTTTGAACTAGTGGGATATTTTATGCAGTTGAACTCGATTCTGAATCAGGATCCTGCAAATTTGGATACATTTTTATTCAGATTGACATGGATAAAATAAATAAATTCAATTAGATAATCRAAATATAAATAAAATMTGAACTTAATAGAGATGGAAAGGGAGAACTCTGCRATGGACTTTGAGAAACATGAAACATGAAGGAATTTGAAGAATTGACCATTTTATATTATAAGTTTTTCTCCCTACATTTGATAAAAAWCAGTAATAAGTTTTTAAGAATAAGGTGACTTTAAGCAGAAAACGTATACTATGAAGTAYTGTAAGTCATGTGGATGCATCCTAAAATATAATTCAATATGAATATATTATTTTATGTGCAAATAAAAATTCAGATAAATTTTAAAGCATAACGGTGCGCTTCTTTAAACAAAACACACCAGTGCATCTATAACATTATAAAGAACCGGGGCGTTTAATTACTAACCACACTGGTTCTCAAGATTTCGAATAATAAAATATAATTATATGATATCGATTCTCCAAAAATATTTAACACGGTAGTTCTTTGTATAAACAAACGCACCAATGTGTTATATTAATAAACACATCGGTGTTTCGAAAAACTTAAAAAAAAAAAA
>SNQJ01S0143793.1:26513-38934 GCA_010110895.2 Picea sitchensis
AAGCAAAGAAGGGGAAGAGATGAGGAGAAAGGGTAAAGAAATAAGAGAAACGATAAGGCAAGCATCGAGTGAAGGAGGATCCTCTTGGATTAACCTGCAACGTTTGGTCGACTATATTGGGATCACGAGCACCCAACAAGTTGAATCAGAAATATGACCAGTGTGAAGTCCGAAAGGAGCTGACAATCTATAACAGGTTTCCAAAAGTTGCTCAAAATATTATTTGTATTTCTTAAAAAGATATTTCTTTGTCCATCGTGAATTCTATGATTATGTAGAAAATAGAACGCAGCGGAGAACAGAATTTTCAAAATATTTATGGTTATTATGTATCTTTTATCTTAAGTTATTGGTAAACTTGTTTAATTTTTAAGCAGAAATGCTTAAATGGTTGAATGAGGATGTTAATTGCCATTGCACCATATACAATACCATTTTGAGAAGATACATGACATCGCATTAACATAAATACTTTAATTAAGAATGTAATATATATGTGATATAGATACACATTTTTATATCACTTTTTTATTGACTTTATTTTCTATATTTTTTTAAAAGTAAGGTTTCATTTAAAGAGTTAAAATATTAATATACTTTCTTTAAAAAGAAGTATTTCTCGATTATAGCCTTTATTATTACGATGTCCTATGTTAAAGGAGTCTTTCATTATGCAATCTCAAGTTAGAGTGATATAATAATAACAAACATAATAGAAGTGTGTCAATGCCTCAAACAATGAGCTAATCAACCATGTGTATAGTGATAGTAGGGTGTTGGTTGTGGTTATTAGTCTCTTTTATTCAATTAGTAATAGGTGGATTAATGTCAATGAGTATGAAATTTCATCTGTTAGTAGGGTGACATTGAGTAGTAGGGTGACATTGAGGAGCTTGGGCTCGTAAAAGATAACAAGTGCAAGGGTGGAAAAACATTTGTCATAGTGTGAGGGAAAAATAGATAGAGTGTGTGCATGCTCTAGCCACTATCAAACCTATTGACCAACCATGTGACTTGGCCAACATCCAAAATATTAGCATTTTAAACTCTTATTAAGAGCTAAAATATTAACATACTTTCTTAAAAAAAGTAGGTCTCAATTATAGCCTTTATTATTACCATGTCCTATGTTAAAACAACCTTCATCATCTATTCTCAATTTAGAGTGATATAATAATAACAAACATAATAGAAGTGGGTCCATGTCTCAAACAATGAGCTAACCAACCATGCGTATAGTAATAGTAGGGTGTTGGTTGTAGTCATTAGTGGCCTCACTCCAATTAGTAATAGGTGGACTAATGTCAATGGTTATCGAGTTCCACCTATTAGTAGGTGGCATTTAGGAGCTTGGGCCTGCACAAGATTACAAGTGCAAGGGTGGAAAAACATTTTTCATGTTGTGAGGGACAAACAGATAGAGTGTGTGCATTCTCTCGCCACTATCAAACCTATTGACCAACCCTGTGACTTGGCCCACTCCCAACTTGGTTGGACCTGTTGTGGTTGAACCTAAAGGAGTGAGGTGAGGACAGAGGACCATGCCATCTAGGTAGGCCAAATGGGCCCAAAGTGTGTGGAACTCTACTTATTATACAATGAATCCCATGTTGATATTTAAGAATTTGATCGAGATACTCCATCTCTAGACATACCTTGCATGTTTGGACAATAATCTATAAAATTAAGTTGACACACATTAGTCCCCAGATCGGGTGACAAGCGACCAAAGTGCAAATAACTATGATGGTGCAATGGGTTGTCGCCCCNACCAGTGTGAAGTCCGAAAGGAGCTGACAACCTATAACAGGTTTCCAAAAGTTGCTCAAAATATTATTTGTATTTCTTAAAAAGATATTTCTATGTCCATCGTGAATTCTATGATTCTGTAGAAAATAGAACGCAGCGGAGAACAGAATTTTCAAAATATTTATGGTTACTATGTATCTTTTATCTTAAGTTATTGTTAAACTTGTTTAATTTTTAAGCAGAAATGCTTAAATGGTTGAATGAGGATGTTAATTGCCATTGCACCATATACAATACCATTTTGAGAAGATACATGACATCGCATTAACATAAATACTTTAATTAAGAATGTAATATATATGTGATATAGATACACATTTTTATATCACTTTTCTATTGACTTTATTTTCTATATTTTTTAAAAAGTAAAGTTTCATTTAAAGAGTTAAAATATTAATATACTTTCTTTAAAAAGAAGTATTTCTCGATTATAGCCTTTATTATTACCATGTCCTATGTTAAAGGAGTCTTTCATTATGCATTCTCAAGTTAGAGTGATATAATAATAACAAACATAATAGAAGTGTGTCAATGACTCAAACAATGAGCTAATCAACCATGTGTATAGTGATAGTAGGATGTTGGTTGTGGTTATTAGTCTCTTTTATCCAATTAGTAATAGGTGGATTAATGTCAATGAGTATGAAATTTCATCTGTTAGTAGGGTGACATTGAGGAGCTTGGGCTCGTAAAAGATAACAAGTGCAAGGGTGGAAAAACATTTGTCATAGTGTGAGAGAAAAATAGATAGAGTGTGTGCATACTCTAGTCACTATCAAACTTATTAAACAACCATGTGACTTGGCCAACATTCAAAATATTAGCATTTTAAACTCTTATTAAGAGCTAAAATATTAACATACTTTCTTAAAAAAAGTAGGTCTCAATTATAGCCTTTATTATTACCATGTCCTATGTTAAAATAACCTTCATCATGTATTCTCAATTTAGAGTGATATACTAATAACAAACATAATAGAAGTGGATCCATGTCTCAAATAATGAGCTAACCAACCATGTGTATAGTAATAGTAGGGTGTTGGTTGTAGTCATTAGTGGCCTTACTCTAATTAGTAATAGGTGGACTAATGTCAATGGTTATCGAGTTCCACCTATTAGTAGGTGGCATTTAGGAGCTTGGGCCTGCACAAGATTACAAGTGCAAGGGTGGAAAAACATTTTTCATGTTGTGAGGGACAAACAGATAGAGTGTGTGCATTCTCTCGCCACTATCAAACCTATTGACCAACCCTGTGACTTGGCCCACTCCCAACTTGGTTGGACCTGTTGTGGTTGAACGTAAAGGAGTGAGGTGAGGACAGAGGACCATGCCATCTAGGTAGGTCAAATGGGCCCAAAGTGTGTGGAACTCTACTTATTATACAATGAATCCCATGTTGATATTTAAGAATTTGATCGAGATGCTCCATATCTAGACATACCTTGCATGTTTGGACAATAATCTATAAAATTAAGTTGACACACATTAGTCCCCAGATTGGGTGACAAGTGACCAAAGTGCAAATAACTATGATGGTGCAATGGGTTGTCACCCCGTCCTTTTGTTCATGCATTTGGACAAGTATCCACCTTCCACAATCTAATCAAGATTCCCTCCACATGCGAGGGATCATGATTTTCATACGCTAAACCCACAGGAGGCGATGACGAATGAGGGAAGGTATGAAGGGAATGTTTGTAAGTCTGATCCAAATAAAGTTTCCATTTATGGTAGCTAGAGAAACTCAAATGTATGCCCTAGCAGTCTCCATCATCATGAGGAAAGGAAAGAAGATAAAGATGGCTTGGGTTCTCATTACAGTCTCAGCCCTCTATTTCAATCTGAATTTTGTCTGCATCTAGAAGGAGATCAA
The DNA here is from genome assembly GCA_010110895.2 of Picea sitchensis. Classification (NCBI taxonomy): domain Eukaryota; kingdom Viridiplantae; phylum Streptophyta; class Pinopsida; order Pinales; family Pinaceae; genus Picea; species Picea sitchensis. The sequence goes on from SNQJ01S0143793.1 coordinate 30,197, forward strand.
CTCCAGTATTTCCATGGCCCCTTGTACTACCCACGTCAAGGTGACCTCTTTCTGCAAAACACAAGCAACCCTTGCTACCGAGGAATCAATGACCCACTATCAACACTATGTCTCTCTTGTGGTGAAAGAGATCTTTCAACCCCTAGAAGAAGAAGTAAAGACCATCAAAGCCTATCAGGAAGACAAGGATGTGGACCGATAGCTAGGAGAGATTGTTCTTGATCTGGGTTTCACTGGGAATCAATATAAAAGTTTCATATAACAATTGAGCTCTATTGGAATACCAAGGAAATGGTATCCCGAGCACTACTTATGAAAGAACGAGACTATATGAAGTTTGGGCAAAAATTGGAAGATATTGAGCGTCAAAACAAGCTCCTGCTCACCTTGGTATCTTGGCTAGTTAAGAAAAATGGTGGCTCCCTACAACTGGCGTGTGATGGTTACTTGTTATTCAAGCCTCCTCTACCTCATCCAAGTATGAGGAATGTAGTGGGGACCTCTAAGTTTGTTTCCTATATTTTTCATCTCAATGATTGAGATCTACTCTGCTCTTTCTAGCCTAGCTCTATGTGCTTTTATTCAAGTCTCTTCCTATTATATCTGTTATCTTTCCATAGCCATATTTTTCCCTCGGACTCTCAGGTTTACTTGTTTTTCTCTTAGTATTAATATGCTACAATTTCATTTTGGATGTTGGTCTGGTTTTCCTTTGGGAAATCCAATAGTTATCTTGGATTTTGAATCCTTTTGATCAACACCTTGAATCCATGGGAATCTTAGATATGACTAAAACTATGTACATCATATTAATAATTTAATAGAATCTTTTTACATGCAAAAAAATATTGTTTTACTTTAGTGTAACATCAAACCAAGAGAAATGATGTGAAACATCATCATTAAAAAAACAATATATTTTTTCCATATCCACAAAAGAGTTTTAGTTATGAACAACATCAAAGTGGTATGAAATTCAATGGACCATGGTAGGTGGGCACTAAGAAAGGTAGCATGTGAGTTTAAGGAACCAGACATATATTGTCAACATACAACCTCCACAAAAACCTAGATATACCAAGCCATAGAGTAGAACTAAAATAGATGTCTTAGAATTTTTGCATGCCCACATTGTGGGTACCATGGATTACACCATCCACTAGAAGGCTCCAAAAAAAAAGTCTTTGTTTGGATTTAGCATAAGCTTCCAAACATAGTTTAATAAAAAAAATCATGTTTATTGATTGGATTGTAATCTCCTTCCAAAATTGAGTTCAAGTAAATCCATTTGTGTATCATGATTGACTTGTATTTATGAAAGGAAGTAGCCACACCTCATTTTTAGTCCCATCATTAGTCTCATAGAGCTAGAAAGATAGAGCTAGTAAGATAAAGTTTTAAGATCAATTCATCATAAATGAGTCTTTGAATATGGTCCACAATTATATTTTGATGCATTCCTTATAGCAAATTAACATTTTAGCTATATGCATAGAACATGTCTTCTCTTCAAACAATCATACAAATCATTGCTTGAGTGCATGCCTCGTCTAAATAGCCTCAAGGATGATAATTATGAATATGTTCATCATCAAATTGTTGAAGATTGAATAGCTTTGGAAGATATCCTTATTGTATTTGACCAAGACAAACCCTAAAGAATGGTATTATATTATATTTTTTAAGACGGACCTATTGTGCCTTTGTAAAATTCGGCCCAATTGTGCCTTGATAATTAAATGTAATTTAAGAAAGAAAATTGACAGGCCGACCCAGACCTAATTTAGGGAGGCCAGGCCAATATTTATAAGGGAGGCCAACGCCTCACTTTTTCACTCACTCATAAGCTCTGCAACAAGAGGAAAAGTTTGTGAGTATTCAAGGAGAAGTTGTTGCAACTAGTGGTGACGTCAAGGAGGGTTTAGTCTATCTCTTGGTATCTCTTGGTTAAGTGGTGCGCTACTCTTTCCTAGTAAAGGAGTAGAGGATGATATTCAAACTTGTTAGTTCTCTCTTGGAGAGAAGCATTTTTATTGGTTGGATAATCTATATAGAGGAATTTTGTTGGGTTTTCTCCCCGTAGATGGTTTCCCAAGATAATTTTTGTGTCTCTCTTGTTTATGTGATTGTATCTCTTTCAGTGATCTTCTATATGTAGCTAATGTGCTAAATGATTGTAATAATAAAGAAGAATTGTAACTGCTAGTTGTATAAGTAAAATATCAACATGGTATCAGAGCAGACCTGAAAGAGACCAAATCACTATTTATAAGAAGTGGCTGGCCCCAGCATGCCCTCTCCAAAATCCATTTTTTGATATTGCAGCTACCACAGAATTAGGGTTTCTGCATAAACCCTAAAGGTGACATTTTCACTGTTTGATAAGGACGTTGGAGAAAGTAACCACACCTAGGATCTCACCCTATGAGGGTTCATCTAATCCATGGATCAAAATTATGATATTTGAAAGCTAGAAAGTTAGGGTTTCCTCATAAACCCTAAGTCTGGTTCTAGCTACTGCAGATTTTGTGACAAATTTCATCCTTGACTCAATAATATCTCTGGTAAGGTCTACAAACCTCATTTTGAAAAGTTATTTGTTTACTTGTTATGGGCAGGATGACTACTAGTACCAAGCTTGACAAAAATCTTGAAGGAGTCGACGACTTTCGAGCATGGAAGTACAGAGTGATGCACATTCTAGAAGCGAATGGCCTTGTAAGATTTGTTGAACAAGATATTGAAGAGAGAGAGGAAGATGAGGCCAAAGCCAAATAAAAGAAGGATCTGATCAAATCAAAGAGGATTATTGTCGATTCCATCAAGAACCATTTAATTCCTCATGTCTCAGCATTAAAAAACCCAAATAAAATGATGGATTCCTTATCTCATCTATTTGACGCAAGAACATCAATCAGAAAATGACCTTGAGGACACAACTCAAGAATGTGAAGATTCAAAATTCAGAAACCATTCAATCTTACTTCACAAGATTGTGGTAGATTAAAGAACAACTAGAAGCTATTGGAGACTCAGTCGAAGAAGCTGAGATAACGATGACCACATTAAATGGTCTTCCAAATTCTTTGGAATCCTTCATCCAAGGAATCTTCTCTAGAAGAAAGTTAACTAAGTTCAGTAGGTTATGGGAAGACTCTAATAAAAAAGAAGACAAAATATAGGAAATAAAGGAAAAGATAGAGAACAATGAAGATCAAGCGCTAACAGTTCACATAAGAAAAGGAAATAAAAAGAAAGAAGTTCACTCTCACAAAAGATTTCAGAAGCCTCATAAAAGACAAGATTCTCATAAATATCTCTCAAGCTTCGAATGCTTCATTTTCAAGAAGATGGGACACACTGCAAGAAATTTTCCCCAAGCAAAAGACCAAGATAAAACCAAGAAGTTTAAAAGGCATCATGTCCATTTCGCAGGAGAAGATGAACATGATCCAAAAAGAAAAAAAGAAGATGATCCAAATGAACTATATATTCTGTGATCTAGGACATAGCACTTCTGAAACACTTGATTCATATCAAGTGATATTGATATCTATATCTCATTTCCTTCCACACTAAAACTTCAGGAAGTGATCCGTCAGATCTTTTAATGACTATGGTTGAGTTTTAATTTTGCATGCGTTAATTAACCATTTGAGAAACTTAGTGAATGAATGAGGAAAGAAGAGGAATTATGGCAGCCATATACACATATGCAGATCTGAAATGAAATAATAGACATCAAACCATAACACGCAGATTGATAACGGAGTTCGGCACAACTTTGCCTACGTCTCCGGGCCTTTGTCTCTGTGGGGGAGGCTTCTTTATTTCTATTCAAAAGCTCAAAAGTACATTGCAGCAGTGCCAATTGTCTACAAGACTGATCTAGTCATGTTCGTCCAGATTTCTAGAACCATGCAAAGAAAATGGCACGCAAAACGGACGTTCGGAGCTCCCAGAAATGGCCCGATAGCGTCTGCTCCTCAATAGCTTCCCTGCATAAAAATGGCTTTGGCTTGGCTTCCCTTCAGCATAACTCTATTTTTTTCTGTCCTTGACTGTCCTCCATGGCCTCAGACTTGGTTTATATAGATTTGAAGTTGGTTATCCATCCCCAACTTCCTCCCAAAATTTGGGCTCCAAAAATGCCCAATATCTCCCAAAAATGGAGAAAATCAATTAAAATCAGGCATACTATCATTAAAAATCCCAAAACATTATAAAAAAACCCACTTTGTTTAAAAATAGGGCGCAACCCCCTTTTGGCGCACACCCTGGTCATATGCGATGGCCCATGTGGCCGAGCGTTGTCCCTATAGTGCGTTGGCCCCCTCTGTATTCAGCTTCTGGTTCGGTGGTGGTTCATGGAACCTCAGACTAGCCCCATAACCGTGCACCCTGTTTTGGATTGAACCCCGAGTCACATGGAACCCACTCGTGGACCAAGGGTTGGTCCCTATCCACTCCCGCACCCGTGGTTATATGCAGTTTTCATGTGGGGTATGAAATATACCATGGTTGTATGTTGAGCCGTGGGCTGGGGCTAAGCCCCAACCCTTTCCCCCACCGACAATTACATTAAACAAACATAAATATAATGTTCGTCGTATGTATAATAAGAACCACCCATAGGCCGGGCGGTTAGCCCGGTCCTGCCAGTCCGTTGCTCGGAGGATAGGTCGCGGGTTCGACCCACGCGAAACCATTTAATTTTACATATAACCACAACAGCCAACCACAGAGTGCCACGTGGAAACCCATGACTGGGCCACATGGCACATCAACAACCAACCGAAAGCTTCCAAATGTCGATCACTGATTCGTTCACATCACCTGCCACGTACCCTGTCCAGTCACTACCCTGTCAGCCGCTGACATCATCCCGTGCCACGTGTCACCCTTATAGTGGTGACACATGTCACCCTTACAGTGGTGACACGTGTCACCCCTGGATTGGTCCAACTATCTTACCGTATTCCATATCAACCTGCCACGTGTCGCCTCCTGGAGTTTCCATGTCAGTTGTACGATCGTACGACCTGTACAGTCATCATGCCACGTGGCACTGTACGGACTGTACAGTCATCCCCCTTTTTTTTCATGTTTGGGTTTTCTGACAGAACGCGATATCTTGCACATATAGAGCTTGTTTGATGAAGTAAATATACCGCCGGAATCAGGAAGACGAGACGGACGCAATGACGTTAGTTTCGTCGGATTTCGAGCACTTTCATTTTTTGAGCATTTTTAAGCCCTGTCAGGCTTTTGGATCGGATTCTGGATCAGGAAGTAAAAGAGTTAGAGAATTGTTGTATCATGAGGGTCAAGTAAAAGTTGTGAAGAAGTATCATTATTCATCCAGACATCATACAGATCAAAGCAAGCAGTCTGACAAATGCACTCTCCAGGTATGCACCCTTCATATTTGATTTTAGTTTTAAGTATTAGATTTGATGCATTTCTTATCTTATCTTGTTGGATCATTATCACTGGTACAGGAATCCAACAAAGTCTCATTTAAGAACAAGAAATAGTTTATGTTCTCGGGGGTGGCATATGTATATGTCTATGGTTGGGTGATAATGATGTGACATTGTTTATGGTAAAACACGCACATTATAATAGAAATCACAGTGTTTTGCATTTTACCAAAGAAGAAGACCTTGTCAATGGATAATGAATCCACCTTGGCAGGAAGTAGAATTTGTTTGAACTCTGAATCAACTTTTCATATTAATACATGGTATCCATCACCAAGTATATCTTAGAGAAACTTTGAGGTTATTGTAGACTTAGAAGAATTCAAGGCTCAGAGGGAGCAAGAATGACATTCCCTATATTTAAGATTGAGTTAACCCCAGTGCCAGATGGTGCAAATTGACCATTCTTCAAATCATCAAGAAAAGTTAGTAGAGCCATAAGGACCTACCCAGAACCATATTAGTAATCAGGAAGAATCCAACATGGTCCTGTGACACTTTGCAAGACACAAATCCATATAGCATTGATGAGCCATATCATACGAAGTAGATGGCCCTCGAAGATTATATAGACTCAGAGGGAGTCAAGCTTCAGAGGGAGCATGGAAACTCATAGTGAGACTGATAGCAAAGAAGATCAAATGGGAAAAAGGATAAGTCTTCTAGGACTGACAGACATATGCCATGAGTTGACAAGACTAGATCGTTACTTCAGAAACTTCTAGGAGATGTGAAATCTCCTGGGAATATTCCATTGTTTCAATGACAAAGGAAGAATCAAGTCAGAAGGATTGGGATATGGAGTTTTCCTTGAGAACGGAAGGGAAGTGAGTGATGATTTCCAATATTGATCTAGCATATCAAGCATGTTGTATATAACAATATAAATATGTACAAAGCCTAGATTGTGTCCAGAGGATTCTCCCAGTAAAAGGGAAAAGACTATGACGAGACTTTTGCTCCAGTAATAAGAGGAAGTGTATATAGAATAACCATGATCCATTAAAAGAAGTTGATGCAATATGATATTCAGAGGGATAAAATGAATCTAATATCATGATAGAGTAGAGGAGCTACTCTCAGATTTCAGTAGCTACAGCGAGAATGGAGCAGTCATTCTCAGTTTTAGAAAAATCAATTGTAGGTGCAGAGTCCCAGTTCCAGAAGAAACAATTGCAAAGAGAGTAGAGGACATACTCTCAGGTAGTGAGACAGATAATTCTTTGCATAAACAACATAAAGTTAGAACATGATTTTTCATATTGAGTTGTAGCTGAGCAAGTGTACCAGTTTGGTACAATGTGATGTGAAAATTTGGTTCGTTGATATATTTGAAGAACACGGGGACATATATATGTTTTTCAGTGAAAGAAATGATTATGGAAAAACATGTGATGAGGTACCTAAAGGGTACAATTGATTATGGACCCAGATATATCTTGGATTATGAGATAAGATTTGCAAGGCTACATAAATTCATATTAGGTAGGTTGTGTCATAGACCGTAAAAGTACATCTGGATGTTGTTGTGATCTTTTGTCTCAGTGAGAGGCAAACCTATATGGCACTCAGTTCCATAGAAGCATAGTATGTGGTAACATGGTCAGGTTGTGGTGAAGCAGTGTGACTAGAGAAGTTGATCGCAGAATTGTTTGATCTCAAGTTGAAGGAAACATGTATCTTTTATGACAACCAAAGTTCTAGAAAGTTGTTAGTGAACCCAATGTGTCATGACAAGTCCAAGGATATCGAGATCAAATACCAATATGTACAGTACATGTTACAGAAGGGGGAAGAAATAATCCAATATATTACCACTAACGAACAAGTAGCAGATGTGTTGACCAAGCCCTTATCCAGAGTCAAATTCGATTTTTTCAGAGACAATCGTGAAGTGATCCAGAAAGAATTCCCCAGAATCGGGAAGTGATGTTTTCCCCAGTTGCAGGAAGTGATGTGTTCTCTAGTAGTGGGAAGTGATGTTTTATCCATTAGTGAGAAGTGATGCAATCCCTAGTAGAGGGAGGTGATGTGATCCCCTGTAGAGGGAGCTGATGTGATATCCTGTAGAGGAAGGAAATGCAATCCCTAGTAGAGGGTGGTGATGCAATCCCCTGTAGAGGGAGGTGATGAGATACTCCATCACAGGTTGGTAACCCAAATGCAGGCTAGTATGCTACCTTAGTGAAGGTTGGTAACCCCAATATAGGCTAGTATGCTATCCCAATGCAGGTTGGTAACCTCAATGCAGGCTGGTACACTACTCCTGATCTGGATTATTTTCGGCACGAAATGAGAGTGGAGATATAATAAAGAAATGCACAGAGATATTGCATATATTCAATAATATAACAGAAATGTATCAGAGATGCAACAATAAACACAGATATACAGTAATACACGATTTCTATTAATCAAAGAANGCAACCATAAACATACATATACAGTAATACACGATTTCTATTAATCAAAGAAATGTACAGAGACTGTAAAAATACAGAGTGAAAGACTCGCTAGAATGGTGGCAACTTATCTCTGAGAAGAGATGTGACAGCTACTCGCATTCCCAAGAAGATGATTACAATGAGGCTCTGGAGGCCTTTTTACAATAAACGGGAATGTCAAAAGTCTTAGACATCCAAAAACCTAACCTTGGGAGATGAAGCGCCAAAAGTCATGTGGGCCCCGTTTGGGTAAGTTAGTACATCAACTTCCCGGGGTCGTAACTTTTGCATACGATCTCCCTTTTAGGCGTATGATAGCTCGTTGGAAAGGTATCGTCGAGGAGATTCATTTTGGGGGCTCAATCATGCCTTTGGATATCATTGAGAACCTTGATCTTCAAAAACCTTCATTTGGGCCCTCAAAATGGCCCCAAAAGTTAAAACCTGCTAAAAATAATAAATTGTCAAAATTGCCAGAAAGCTGTTTTGAGCCATTTGGAAAAGGTGGGTGGCCATTGATATCCACCTAGATCAATCCTCCCTCCTTAGGAAGAAATCGTCTCCATTGCGTTGAGTTCCCGGGGGAGAGGGAAAAGCATTTGTTGAATCTGCATCTTGGTGAGTTGCTTGTCTTGTTGGAGACGTCGCGTTACTCAGTTTGTGGAAATATGTCACGAACCTATTGCGGTTGAGGCTGCTCAACAAGTCGAGATACATGAGAGGATGATGTGCAGAAGGAATCTTTGCACTTTGTTGTAGCCTTGTTGACCTGCTTCTGTTGGATAGAAGGTTCTTGGGGCAAGGCTATAGT
>SNQJ01S0143794.1:0-24394 GCA_010110895.2 Picea sitchensis
GTATTATATTATTAAAGTGACATTAGGGAAGGTAAAGTAACTTTAGATTAATAATTTACTTAATTATTATTAAAGTGACATTTAATCATAAAGTCAGAATTGGAGGGAAAATAAGGGTTATATTTGATTTAGTCAAAAAGGGGAAAATTATAGAAGAATTGATTTAGTCCAAAAAGAGGTAGTTCTATAAGGCATGGAGGAAGGATCTAAAAGGGGGTTGGAAAAGTATAAAAGAAGGGTAACCCCTCACTTCTCATTATTATTATTTAATATTTTATTGAGTTCTCTTGTAGCCAATGTTTTCATTGGAGTTTTGGGAAAAAGCCTTCCATTGCAGGTTTCGTTTCGGTGGTGCAATATCCACCCTAACTAGACGTAAAGGATTCATCCAGAGTCCTCATTTGAGTTCATTGTGGAGTAGATATTTTGGAAGCTTATCAATTTGCGCAGGGAGTTTGTGGCCATTTTCAAGTGAAGACCAGTCATGAGATTCGTTGACATCCAGATGATTTCATGCAACAATAGTCAGAGGTGCCCCTGCAGGTTAAGAAAGGGCCATCCCACGAGGCCCCACGAGACACCCTGTAGGTGTCTTGCGAGGACCCCTGTAGATTGTGGGTTTGCAATAGATCGGGTCTGAGAGGTTCCCTGGAGATTTGGAGGAACATTTATAGAACGAACATCACTATAGAAGAGAAGTGTAGGGCCTGGAGATCCTTCGGATTCATAGATTGGCATCATTCCAACTTTCTTGTGTTGTTTCAATAGTAGATTGCGATGCTACATGGAAGCCATTAGTTTGTGTGCTAGTAATATTCTGCAAGTGATTAAAACCATTAATTATCATTGTAATGATTTGGGAGTTCACATCCATAATAATATGCCATGGTTATTTGCTTTAATATTGTGTAATGATTGTTTTCTATATGTTTGAAAATATTTCGCATTGAGTAAGTTATCCTATAAGAAGTTAACAACACATTCATTTAAGAAGAAAAAATAATTTTGAGGACAGAACATAACATATCCTCCTAGCCCAGTTGGGGACATTACCTGTTATCCTTCCTTGAACAAAAAAATTCCTTTTAAAATACTTTTTCTTTTTACACTCCTTAGGTTTAACCTTTCTTCTTTTTTCATTGGTGGTGTTTTCTTTAAAAGGACATTTAGATGCAAAATGAACAACTTTACCACAATGAAATAATTTGAATGGTAACTTACATTTATACTTTTCAGAGTCCATTTTTAGTGATCCAAGTGGATATCAATGGCCACCCACCCATTCCAACTGGCTCCCATACAGTTTTCATCTTGCAAGTTGTTTTCTAGCTTTTTGGGTCCTAAACTTTCAGGGTTGTTTTGAGGCCCTAAAAAAAAACTTTTGGGATCGCCACAATCACTATATACAAAGTTAGAGTTTGAAGGAAAAATGTGTATTCCTCGGATATACCTTTCCAACAGGATATTGTGTTCCTAAAGAAAAGATTGTATGCAAAATTTACGACCCCGGGCAGTTGATGTACCAACTTATCCCATCAAGGCCCACATGACTTTTGGTGCTTCATCTCCTAGGGTTAGGTTTTTGTATGTGTAGGGTTTTATGATTAATTTTTCGTGCTAAAAATGTTTGTATCCCTCATTGTAATATGCTCAGGATAATGTGCATAGACACCACATCTCTTCTCAGAGATTGGCTACCACCATTCAAGCAAGATTGTTTCATTATGCATTTTATAGTTTTAGCATATTTCTTTATTGAATAGAAGTTAAGTTTCATTGTATCTCTGTTATTTTTCACTATATCTTTGTGTTAATGTTATAGATCTATGTTTGATTTTGTTCCACTCATAAATATGGATCAGTGGTATCATATTTTTTTCTCTTCATTTGTTTCTTTGTGCATGTCCCCAACGAGGTCAGGGCATAAGTAGTTGGGACTCGAACCAGTTGATCCTTTGCAAGATAGACCTTGCCAAAACCGACAACCACCCATAAGGAAAGAAAAGAGAGATGATGGGGCAAGAGATCCATTTAAATTGTTTCTCGCAGAATCCCTCGCATGACAAAGGAACAAGATGATGGATAATTTGCAAAAATCCTTCGATTACTGCCAATAGAAAACACATCTTCCTCAATCAGAGGCGTCACCCTCTTCAAGGTACATATAAATTTTGATATTCCTATATTTGAAGGTCAGATAGATGTACATGTTGTAAACAAAAGGTTAAACCTTCTAGAAGGGTATTTTTATGGCCATAACTTTTCTGATAGAGAAAATATTGCATTTGTGCTCCTTAAGGTCATCCCCCATGTCAAAGATTGGTGGGAGACTTTATGTGAGAAAAAGGAAACAAAGGAATCTTCATTATTTGTAATCACACCCACTTGGGGTTCTTTGAGGGATGTTGTAAAGGAACAATACTACCCTGTTGGAAGTTATGACAACTTATATACAAAATGGACCACACTGCGATAGGAAAGGGACCAAACAGTGCCACAGTTCACCAATGTCTTCCATGCCTTGTGCAACAAGATGGGTATCAAAGGCTCTTAGTGGCATTTGGTGCTCAAATACCATGAAAGTCTACATAGATACATCCAGAAAAAAATGGATTTTTTGGACATCTCATCGTTGGGCACGACCTATTGATATGTTGTAAAAAATTGAGCAGAATCTTAAACAAAAGACGTGGAAATTTGGATCTGTGGACCCCTCACAGAAGAAGTAAGGAAAAGGTATCCCCAACCCATAGAACAAAGGATAGAGTAAGGATGAACAGCCTCGAGACAACTAGTCTAAGATGCAAACAAAGAAGGACAACAGGAAGACAAACAAAGATAATGGGAAGTGGTGAAAGTTCCATCAAAGCCCCTATCATAACACCATTGAATGTTACTCAAATCAGTCATTGGTGGCCGAGGTGAAATCCTTTGAATCATATGTGGATTCTGACTCCGAGTCGGAACCAAAAAAAGAGATATGGATCATTGACATAGAACCCAATGCCACCATTTCTACCACCAAGATCCATCCTGATGAACATGATGAGCCAGAGGAAGGTGAGCACCTCTTTCATTCACAGATGTGGGTGAAGGGTACTTTGTTGCAATTCATATTTTATAGCGATATCTAAAATAAACTCATTGCAATGAAGGTCATCAAGTGGCTGGCTATGTCGACAACACCACACCCATAGTTGTACACCATCAGATGGCTTTGTCAAGGGAGAGATCTCCATGTTAGCCAACATTTTCACCTGCCCTAGGACATCAAGCCCTTCAAAGATGAGGTATTTTATTATGTCTCCCCCCTTGAATTTTGTGATGTTCATTTGGGCCAACCTTATTTATTGACATCAAGTTGTACATGAGTCTAGGCCTCATAGTGTTATTATTACTTTGGCTTAGAAATTGTGCATGATACCCAAGGTAGTCCCACCTACTATCATTTCCTTGATCTCTGCCAAGTAATGTAGGAAGGTAATCTCTCAAACTGGGAATTTTTTCTTCTTTGTCATTCGTGCTCAATGTGAGAAAAGGGTTACAACCACATCCATGGCCTCCACGAAATGTCTCTCCACACAGCAGAAGCAAGTTGATAAGGTCATGGAAGAATACAAAGACATCTTCTCCTCACCCATTGGAGTACCTCTGCACTATCAAGTAAACCATTCAATCGATCTAACCCTTGGCACACCGCTACCAAATGGGCTAGCCTATCACTTCTCTCTGGTAGAAAATGAGGAAATAAAGAACCATATCTAAGATTTTCTTGAAAAGGAGCACATACAACCAATCTCATCACCTTATGGAAGACCAATCATGCTTATGCTAAATAAAGATGAGACCTGGAAACTATGCATTGATTATCGGGCCCTAAATAGAATCATAATCAGGAACCAGTACCCAATTCCCTGAATTGGCAATATCCTTCACCAACTCAAGGGGGGTCAAATACTTCAGTAAGATTGATTTTGAAGTTAGAATACCACCAGGTCCCAATAGAGCAGGTTGATGTATGGAAGACTACCTTCAATTCCAAATAAGTTCTTTTTGAATGGTTGTTCATGCCCTTTGGCTTGAAAAATGCCCCAACAACTTTCATGAGGATGATGGATGATATATTGCAGCCTTTCAACAATTATTTTGTGGTGATGTATTTGGATGACATCCTCATAATTAGCAAGAGTTGGGTGAAACACTTGCAGATTATTCAGCATGTTTTGAACACTCCGTGGTAACACAAGCTATATGAAAATTTGGAAAAATTCTCCTTCGGCATGAATAGGGTCCAATACCTAGGCTACATTGTTGATTAGCATGGGGTGAATGTCAATCCAACCAAGATCTAGTTCATTCATGACTAGCCATCCCTGACCAAACACATTGATCTTTGGAGCTTCTTAGGCCTTGTCAATTTCTATTGCAGGTTCGTTTTGGGATTCTCCCATATTACATGGGCCCTTGGCCAGGTGACCAGGGGTGGTGGAAATGAAAATTTTGTGTGGGGCCAGGTGCAACAAAAATAATTCAATGATTTGAATCATCACTTGTGCTCAACCTCAGCGCTCTCATTACCAGACCTGCAGTAGATTTTTGACATTGAGACAGATCCTTCAAACTATGTTGTGGGTGCAATTCTCACTCATCCATGACATCTTGTGGCCTATCATAGTGAGACACTATCAGATACTATATTTAAGTACCCCACTTACAATAAATAAATGTACTCCATTGTACAAGTCGGTCGCTAGTGGAGGCATTACATTCTTGGGAAGGAGACAACCATCTACATTGATCATAAGCCTCTGCAGTTCATGCAGACACAAGGAAAATTGCAGGATGACCGCCATCATAAGTGGTCCACATACTTGCAAAGTTTCCATCTCAACATCAAGTATAAGACAGGGAGCACCAATTATGTCACTAACTGCTACAGTTGACCTCCAATTGTTGCACTAACCACGGTGCTACAATCCTGCAGAAATGAGACCTCCAGATGGCCCCAAATCTATAAGAGAGATCCTAACTTTTCCACTACCTACCATATGTTGGGCACAAACAAAACTTTCACTGATTTCCATATTCAGGACAGGTTGTTGTGCCATCTAGGCCATCTCTACGTCCCATCAAGTGAGAAAGAAGAGACAATTTTGGAATCTCACTACACTCAGGTGGCATGACACTTCGACATAGAAAAGATAGTGGCAATTTTGGAGAAACATTTCTATTGGTTGAAAATTTGGCAGGATGTCAGCAAGTATATTAGGTCTTGCACGACTTGCACCATTGCCAAACCGACCATTAAGAAACAAGGCATGTACACCCCTCTTCGTACTCCTCACAAGCCTTGGGAATCCATCTCGATGGACTACATGTGAGGCCTTCCTTCAACCAAGTAGGGAAATGAATTTGTTTTCATGGTTGTTGATCGATTTTCCAAGATGGAAATTATGGTCGCCTACAAGAAGAGAATCACAGTGGAGGCCATTTCCAAGATCTTCTTCGAATGAGTGTGGGTACATTTTGGGATACCACAAACCATTGTCTTAGATCAAGACATATAGTTCCGCAGCACATTCTAGTCTAGCCTCTAGTCACTGTTGGACACCAAGCTCACCAAATCCACTACCTTCCACCCCCAAATGAATGGCCAAACCTAGGTCATCAACATGATGATCATGCATATCTTGTGCATGTAAAATTCCAATAATTTGTGCACATGGGATGAGATTCTTCCCTCTGTTCATAATAGCGACAAAAGAGCCATACATATCTCAATCAGCCACAACCCCTTTTAGGTGGGGTTGGGATTTCAACCATTGTGTCCCATGGATGTTGCACTACCCCTTGCATCCACCCAGGAAGAAATGTCCCATGCTCAAACTAAATCCGATAAATCCACCTGATTCATTGAATGAATCCATCACATCCGACAACAAGTTCAAGATATTTTGCAGAACTCCAATTCCAAGTGCAAACAACACCATGATCAACATCAGGTGCCACACAAATTTCAGGTGGGAGATAAATTTTGGTTGCACTTGCAGAAAGAATACCTTACAATATCCCATCGAAAGCTTCATCCACTCTGCTATGGACCTTAAACCATCACCAAGGCCGTGGGTGACAATTCTTTTGATCTCAACATTCCCCCCTTCCTTGGATTGCACCCAGCGTTTAATGTGGACCTCCTTTGGCCATATTTTCCACAATTATTAGACACATCGGAGATAGAAAAACAGTTGACATCGATAGAAATCAACCCTAAATACATGGAAAATAAATCCACTTATAATATCATGAACACACATTTCAAGGGCACTCTCCCATAGAATATTCAACTTTATTGTGTTATCAAAGCAGGGCAAATCCTGCACCAAGGCAAGTGGCTCACCAAGGGCCAAATTCAGTAAACATTTCCTCATATGATGGGGGAATTCAAAGAAATGGATACAATTACTTCTTGAGGAGGATTGATACAGGTGGATATCAGTGGCCACCCAACTATTCCAACTAGCTCCCATACAATTTTCATCTTCGCAGTTATTTTCTAGCTTTTCGGGTCCTAAACGTTTGGGGTCGTTTTGAGGCCCTAAATAGTGCTTTTTGAGCTCGCTACAATCACACTCTAGACAAAGTCAAAGTGTGAGGGAAAATTGTGTATTCCTCAAGTATACCTTTCCAATGGTCAATTGTACGCCTAAAACGGATATCATATGCAAAATTTATGACCCCAGGAAGTTGATGTACCAACTTGCCCCATCGGGGCCCACATGACTTTTGGTGCTTCATATCCTAGGGTTAGGTTTTTGGATGTATAGGGTTTTTTATTACTTATTTATGATAAAAAGTCCTGGAGGCATCATTTTAATGTGCTCAGGTGAATGCATGTAGCCACCACATCTCTTCTCAAAGATTATCTACCATCATTCGAGCAAGATTGTTTCATTCTACATTTTACAGTTTCAACATTTTTTTTTATTGAATATAAGTTAAGTTTCATTGTATCTTTGTTATTGTTCATTGTATCTCTTTGTTAATGTTATATATATATATGTTTCATTTCGTTCCACTCATAAATATGGATCATTTAGTTTCCTCACAAATTTAGCTTCTTCTTCATCCGAGAAGTGTTCAGAGGAATCATAATCTTGAGATGTTGACAATTTGATAGATGCCTTGAAGTCTGCATCCATTAGATCTAGTTGTTCCTTCATGGTCCTCATCTACTAAGAAGTAATTATTCCATGGAGACTATCCATAGTCATTTTATATAGTGCATTCATTTCTTTTATATCTTAAACCTTTTCATCAAGTCTTGAGGGAAGAGTTCTCAATACCTTGTGAACCACCATAGCTTCTTCAATATTTTCACCTTGCCCTTTCATAGTCTTTATAGTCTCATCTACTCCGATAAAGAAACATGTAATATTTCCATATTCACTCATCCTTAGGCTTTCAAATTGCATTATGTGAGATTGAAGTTTGGTCAATTTTACTTTCTCGTCTCCTTCATAATTGTTTACCAATTTCTCCCATATTGCTTTTGCGGATTGCAACTGCATCACTTTGACAAATTTTGTTTCTCCAAGCCCACCTTGTCTATCATTCATAGCTCTTACATTACTGTAGTAATTTTTATTACCAGATTCATCCTTTGGAAGAGTTTTTGGGATTTTCTAACCATCTACCATAATATGCTAGACTTCCATACCAAGAGACATCAAGTAGGTCTTCATTATGATTTTCCAAAAGGAAAAATTTGTTACAGTGAATAGAGGAGGTATAGTTGAAGAAGAAAAGGATTCTTGACTTTCCATACCTTTTTATGTGATATTCCTTCCATCTATTAGGATATTACTAAAAAAACTTGGCTCTGATACCAATTATTGAGACTCGCAATAATAATGAGAGGGGGGGGTGAATCAATATTGTATCAATTTTATTTTCTTTCAATGATTTAATATTATTTTGAAGTGATTACTTAATCACCGATTCATGCAATCTACTATGTTTCTTTTCATATCAGCTTCGTCTCATCACACTCCATTGCATCATTTGTTACACTATCTCAAGGCACCCTACATTCGTATCACATCCTTCATCGCGTTACACAACCAACATGCATCGATCCATTTCACAATCATGCATAGGGAGATTTGTCGCAGTCTACTCTATCGTACTGCACTTCTGATGCATCATTGATCCTTTTGTCCTTCGATCCTTCTGTGCACTTTTTTTTTCATCTTTTCATGACTTCGTCTATCTAGGCACCATACTTTATGACATACCTTCTATGCCATTGATCATTTTCTGCATCGTTGATCCTTTCGTCCATCGATCCTTCTGCGCACTTTTTTTTTCATCCTTTCACAACTTCCTTTGTCTGTGCATCATACTTTATGTTATTGCGTGAACTTTTTTTTTCATTCTTGTATATTATTGTGATATAACTGACCATTTCCATGACCACTTTGACATCAATGACAACATATGTGCAACAAACTCCCCCCTTTGTCACTGATGGAAACCAAAAGAACCTGACTGCCAAATTAATGGCCTTGATGCTAAGTTTGTTCCCTTTCAATGTGTGCAATACCAAATCAATTGCCTTTATGCTAAGTTTCTCCCCCTTTCAATGTGTGCAACAAAATCATCCTTTTAATATGTATCAACATTCAGGTTTGTTGGTTTTTGTATGTTACTCTCCCCCTTTGACAACAATGGCAAAGAGAGACTCTTTATATTCTCCCCCTAGGAAAAAGGTCCTCTGAGAGCCTATGATAAAGCATGCTCCTAGAATATTTATGTGCACATAATCACCCTCAAATATAATACCATCAATAACCATTACAAACTTCAATTGCATGCATCTCCACAAAAACAAACTTATTTTGATGAGTAATGTAAATATTAACAACAATATCACTTGCCCCTGATATAACATCAAATGGGGAACCTGTAGAAGTAGTAAACGATGTTATTTACTAAATAAAGGAAGACGATATCACACCCAACCTATGTCTAATATACTCAAAGGTTTCTCTTGGTAATGGCTTGGTAAAAATTTCTACAGTTTGTTCTTCAGAAGGAACATACTCTAATTTGACCACATGATCTTGAACTTGTTCTATGAGAAAATGATATTTGATTGGTATATGCTTAGTCTTAGAGTGTTGAACATGATTTTTAGAGATATGTATATCACTTGTATTGTCACACATGATGGTGATAGGTTGATCGCAAGGAACTTGAATATCCTTGATATTGTTTTGTATTCACAGCACTTGAGTACAACAAGATGTTGCAGCTATGTATTTGGCTTCAGTTGTAGAAAGGGAAATGGAAGTTTGTTTCTTGTTGAGCCAGTACACTAAACAACTTCCAAGGAATAATGCACCTCCACTAGGGCTTTTTATATCATCAATACTTTTGGCCCAGTCTATATCTGTATAAGCTCTGAGAACAGGGTATGTTTCTTTTGGATACCAAAAGCCATAATCAACAGTTCCTTGTGAGTATCTAAATATTTTTTTAACCAAAAGAACATGAGTTTCCTTAGGATTAGCTTGAAACATGCCTACCAAACCCACTTATCATATGAAGTCAAGCCTTGAAGTTTTGATATAGAGTAAGTTGCCTATCATAGACCTCTACATGGTTTGATATCTTTATGGAGCATCATCATCTTTACTGAGTTTGAAACTGGTAGTCATAGAAGTCCTTACTAGTGCATAGTTTTCCATGCCAAATTTGTTCAATATTTCCTTAAGATATTTACTTTGAGAATGAAAAATTCCTCTTTTTGATTGATGAATCTATAGACAAAAAAAGGGGATTTCACCCAACATAGACATCTCAAACTCTTGTTGCATTGCAGCTGCAAACTTCTTACTCATTAATTCAATGTTACTGCAAAAAATGATATCATCAACATATACTACAATGATTAACATGTCATTATCTTCAACCTTGATGTATAAGTTGTTATCATTTGTTCCCTTTTTAAATCCATGTTGGTGCAAATACTTGTCTAGTCTATAGTACCAAGCTCTTAGATCTTGTTTTATCCCATACAAGTATTTCTTTAATCGATAGACATAATCCCTTTTTTCAGTCAGTTGAAAACCCTATGGTTTCTCCACATAAAATTCTTCCTCTAGGTCACCATTTAAAAAGGTTGGTTTGGCATCCATCTAATAAAATTTGATTTTTTTTTTACATGCAAAATCCAAAAACATCCTTATAGCTTAAATTCTTGAAATATGGGAAAACTTTTCTTCAAAGTCCACTCCTTCTACTTGAGAATACCCTTTGCATACCAGTCTGGCCTTGTTTATGACTATATCTCCATATTCATTCAATTTGTTTATGTATACCCATTTAGTTCCAATTACATTATTGTTGTTGGGTTTTGGATTAAGATCCCAAGTCTTATTTTTCCCTATTTGGTCACTTCATTCATGGATTTGACCCATTGGTCATCCTGACTTGCTTGCACAAAATTTTGGGGTTCACTCATGGAAAACGGTGCAAAATTTGCAGAGCTATATGTATCTATAAGTTTTCTTCTAGTTTGTACACCTACTTTCTTGTTTCCAATAATTTGACTTTTTGGATAATGTTTTTGAACATACCTTGATAGGGTCTTTGGTTGTGGTGTTTCCATTCTCTCCTCTTCCTTTGAATCCTTTGGTTCCTGATGCCCATTCATTCTATCATCTTGTGGTTCATTTTTTATTGGTTCTTCATATGAATCATGATGATGTTGGTGTCTCGTTGGATGAAATGGTCCTTCATCTACCTTTACATCTATACTCTCAACTATCGTGTTGAGTATTTTGTTGTACCACTTGTACCATTTGTTTCTGGAGGAGTATCCTAATAGGATACCTTCATAATATCTAGATTCAAACTTACCTAAGTTGTCTCCATTTCTTTTAATGTAGCATTTGCTTCCAAATATATTGAAATGCTTTATTGTTGTTGATCTGTCATGTCATAGCTCATAATCGGTTTTATTGTTGTTTACTCTTATGTGATCTTTGTTGAGAATGTTGAAAATAATTTGAATGGCCTCTCCCCAAAATGTGTTGGGTACCTCTGATTCATCAAGCATATCCCTAGCCATTTCTTGAACTGTTATGTTCATCCTTTCTACAACTCCATTCTGCTGAGGGGTTCTTGCAATAGAAAATTGTCTCTTGATCCCATGTTTTTCACAATAAATAGTGAAATCATTAGATGTGAATTCTCCTCCTCTGTCTAACCTTAGAAACTTAATTTTTAAATCCATTTCATTTTCCACCTGCGCTTTGAAGATTTTAAATTTTTCAAAATCCTTGAATTTATGTTTCAACAGTCCAACCCAAGTCATCCCAATATAGTCATCAATCAGAAATATGAAATATTTTTCCCCTCGTGGTGATTGTGTACTAGTAAGGCCACAAATATCTATATAGATCAAATCAAGAGGTGGAGTGGTCAAGTGTTCTCTTGCCTTGAATTGAACTCTTGATTTCTTTCCAAACTGACATGACTTGTAGACAATATTCTCAAGTTTGGAAATTTTAGGCATATCTCGTACATCATATTTTCTTCCTAGATTAAAAATCCAATTAAAACAAATATGACGTATTATTTGTGCCAAATCGAGCTCTCATCAATTATACCAATGCAACATTTTTATTTTCCTTATTCTAGGACATAGACATTCCCTGGAGTTTTGACTGCAATACAATAGTCTTCCCTATATTCGCATCAATTAATTTACATCCTTTTGAATGAAAAATAAAATTATGTCTTTGGTCACACATTTGAATTACACTCAACAGGTTGTGTTTTAGACCATCTACATACAACACATTTTATGCTTTGATCTTTCCCTTCTTATCGTCATCTAGTACAACAATTCATTTTCCTCTAATTCTTGCTAGAGTATTATTTCCAAAAGTAACATTGCCACCTTTTTCTTCAGTTAGGATTCAAAATTACTCTTTTCTCATGTCATGTTCTTGGAGCAATCACTATCAATATACCATTGATTTTCTTGATTTTGGGCATATAGAGCCAGTTCACATTTTTCTTTTCTTTTTGATTTTTCTTCCTCCAAACCTTGCTAAAATTTTCTTGTTTGTCTTGATTAAACATAGGAAGCATATTTCTTCTTCATTTACTTTCCTTGTGTCCAAAATTATTTCATATGTGGCACTCGATTTCTTTCAGTAAAGGAGAGAAGGAATTATTGAAAGAATTTTGAACCATAGCCATTTGAGGTTTATTGAATTTCATTCCTACATTTATGTTATATATAAAATTCCTGCAACTCACAACCTTATGTCAAAAAATACCACAAGAGGAACAATATCCATAGAAAAATTTTGGATGACTTGGAATGAAGAACTTACTTGAAGGAATTGGTCTTTGTCTTCCAACTTGATAAGATTTAGGTGTATGTTGATTCCTTGCTTCATATTTTTTTGCATGGTTGGGTTGATCCAGTTCTGACTGCTTCTTCTTTTCATTTCCTGATTTGTTAGGATGATTTTTGTTTCCCTTGAGAGAATTTCCATAGCTTGTGGGCTTCTTAGTAGTTGACATGTTGATGCTTAACTCACCTTTGACAACGTTCAAACTTTCCTTATATCTGAGTCTTGTCTTGTCATCTAGTGATCTTTGATTGTTGACAATGTTATCTAGGATTTCAGATCCTCTTACAAATTTGATATTCATTTAAGTCTTGGAATTTTCTAGATATTTTCTTAAGGATATTATTTTGGATTCTAGTTTGTCATAGATTTTGTTCTTTTCTTTTATCTGATTCATCAATATTTCTTCCCTTCTTTTGGCCTCTTATAACTGTATTTTTAAGATGACTATATCTTTGCTAATCCCATTGTTTTTTTCTTTATAAATCTGTAACTATTTTTTTCTTAGTCTATTATTTTTCTTGACTCGGGAGATTTCCTCTAGAGCACTAATGAGCTCTCCTTCCATGTCGACTACAACTTCACACTCTTTTCTATCTATTTTTTCTTGATCATGTATTTGTTGTTCTAAATCCATGAGTATTTTTTCATCTTGAGTTGTATCTGGTTCATATTCTTCTTCTTCAGTATCTAAAGAGCTACTATTATCCTCCCTTGACAAAAAAATGTTCCTTTTAAAATATTTTTTCTTTTTAAACTCCTTAGCTTTATCCTTTCATTTTATTCCTTTTTCAATGGTGTTGTTTTATTTGAAAGGACATTTAGATGAAAAATGACCAACTTTATCACAACGAAATAATTTGAATGGTAACTTAGCTTTATACTTTCCAGATCCCATCTTTAGTTTCCTTACAAAGTTAGTTTCTTCTTCATCTAAGAAATGTTCATAGGAATCATAATCTTGAGATGTTGACAATTTGACATATGCTTTGAAGATTGCATCATTTAGATCTGGCTCTTCCTTCCTGGTCCTCATCTCATAATCAATCAACATTCCACAGAGCCTATCTATAGTCATTTTATCTAGTTCATGCATTTATTCTATAGTTTAAACCTTTTCATTGTGTCTTGAGGGAAGAGATCTCAGTACCTTATGAACCACCATAACTTCTTCAATCTTTTCACCTAACCCTTTCATAGTGTTTACAATCTCATTTACTCTGAGAAAGAAACCTCCAATATTTTCATCTTCACTCATCCTTAGGATTTCAAATTGCATTATGTGAGCTTGAAGTTTGGCCAATTTTACTTTATTGTCTCCTTCATAACGATTTACCATTTTGTCCCATATTTCCTTTGTGGATTTCAACTGCATCACTTTGACAAATTTTGTTTTTGCAAACCCACCTTGTATAGAATTCATAGATATTGCATCAATGTAGTAATTTTTCTTACCATCTTCAACAGTTGGAAGAGTTGTTGGTATTTTATAACCATGTACCACAATCTTCCATACTTCAATACCAAGAGACATCAAGTAGGTCGTCATTCTGATTTTCCAAAAGGAAAAATGTCTTCCATTGAATAGAGGAGGTTTGGTTGAAGAAGAAAAGGAATCTTGACTTTTCGTACATTTTTGTGTGATCTTCCTTCCATTTGTTAGGTTGCTACTAAAGGAACCTATATATTATACCAATTGTTGAGACTCACAGTAATAATGAGAGGGGGGGGGATTAGTATTATATAAATTTTCACAATTTTCTTTTCTTTCAATGATTTAATATTATTTTGAAGTGATTACTTAATCACCAATGCATGCAGAAATCAAAACAACACAAAAAAGACAATACACCAATTTTTTTTGCATGCAAACCCAATCTAGGAGAAAACCACAAAACATTTTTCTTTATGTTCTTTTGCAAGCACCAACTTACAATTTATAATATTCCAGTTTGACAAGCACCCACATGTTGCAAATAATGAGCACACTAATCCTCTCAAGCACCAACCTATTGAAAATGATGAGGATGCCAATCCTTTTAGGCACCAACTTGTTGCAAATGATGAGGACACCAATCCTCTCAGGCACCAACCTATTACAAATGATGAGGACACGAATCCTCTCAGGCACCAACCTTTAGAGTGAGGACACCATCCCTCTCTGCTACACCACCCTGCCTCCCTATATTCAGTTTTCTCTTATAAAAAATTGCTTACACAACTAAACCTTTCACAAGACTTTTCTCTTCAATTCAAAAGAGATCTAATATATCTTCATTCCAGTTCCTTTGAACAGTTATATGACCTTTTTATTCTTTTCTTATATGTGCCAAAACTTGATCATCACAATCCCTATTTATAATTTCTTTACTTCAGTTTGACCAATTGTATGTGGACATATAACAATTATATTTTGGATATGTCTTGACCAGATCAAATTCCAATTAGTTATATGTTCATGCACTTCTATCTAAATTAAGTATGTGGAATCATAACAGTTATATTGTGGACATATCTTGACCATATTAAAGTCCATTTAGTTATATGTGGACATACTTTGACTAAATCAAATAGACCAAATATTCCAACGAATGAGATTGAGCTCATATCCAACAATGGAACCTAGTCTTATTAGAGCATCTCCTCAAAAATGATGCAACAATTTACATTCGAGGTTACAAAGCACCCAATGCACAGATAGAATAGGAGCACAAAACTTCAAGTCACAAGTATTCATCCTATCACACTTTCCATGAAGTACGCTCACCCAAAGCCCCACCAGACTGTGAGCATTCCCTGGTGACTTGATTACTTGAATACTAAACTTCCACTTATTCCATCACAGTCTACTCTATCTCTTGTCGCATCGGCTTCATCTCGTCACACTCCACTACGTCACTCGTCACACTCGCTTGAGGCACCCTATAGTCGTTTCACATTCTTCATCGTGTTGCAGCACCAACATTCACTGATGCATTTCATAGTCATGGATAGGGAGCTTTGTCGCAGTATGCTCTGTCATAATTCACTTCTTATGCGCCATTGATCCTTTCATCCTTCAATCCTTTTGTGTGAGGTTTTTTCATCCTTTCACAACTTTTTCTTTCTATGTGACATACTTTTTTCCATACCTTTTGTGTCATTGATCCTTTTCTATGTTGTTCATCCTTTTATCCTTCTTTGCACTTATGTTTTCATCCTTTCATGACTTCCTTTGTCTATGCATTATACTTTATGTTACTGTGTGCACTTATGTTTTCATCCTTGTCTATTATTATGTTATAATTGACCATGTCCATGACCACTTTGACATCAATGACAAAATATGTGTAATGACTCCTCGACCATGGAATCCTACCAAAGTTGTTGATATGTCGCTTCCTCAAAACTAGAAGGCTCAACATTAATGATGTTCCTCATAAGTGCGGTATAGTTCAAAAACTTCTTCAAAGGCCTAATCTCCTTGATTTCACTCCTAATATCCTCACTAGCATCCCTCAATGTTTGTAAAAGCCACTTGGGTCTCTTGACAGAACTGGAAGGGGATAAATCCTCTTCCCCACTTGAAGTTTGACTTCCTAAACTGGAATTTGTGGAGCATTGTTCATACTTGGGAGGTTGTTTCTCCTTATTCTATATCACTGCTGATGTATCCTAAGATTTCTTGGATTCCAATTTCTCCTCAAAATTAATATCTCTGCTCACATTTGTCTTTCTCTACACTAGGATGAAGATCGCGTAATCCTTTGAGGTATCATTGTACCCCAAAAATATACCCTTTTGTCCTGGAGGCTCCAACTTCATCCTCTTCTCCACAGGAACATGGATGTAGACTGAAAATCAAAGATACTCAAATGTCCTATCTCAGGCTTAACTCTTGAGAATGCCTCCTCCAGATTCTTGTCCCCCAATATCCCGTGAGGACTCATTTTTTGCACATATATTGTCATGTTACATGCCTATTCCTAGAAAAACATAGGAAACTCTTGATCATGTACCATATCCTTGGCCGAATTGATCATGGACTAGTTCATTCTCTCCTCAATCCCATTATGTTGAGAGATGTATGATATTTTCAAATCCCTCTTGATCCCTACCTCCTTGCAGAAATACTTGAATTCATTGGAGGTGTAATCTCCTCCATTATCCGACCTCAATATTGATATTCTTTCATGTCTGGTTCTCCACTAGAGCCCTAAACTTTTGAAACCAAATAAATACCTCATCCTTGGTCTTCATAAAGAAGATCTAGGTTTTCCTGAAAAAGCCATCAAGGAATGTCACATAGTATGAAACTCCCTGCAATTTTTCTACTGACATTGGTCCACTCACATCTAAATATATAATATCCAATATCTCTTTGGACCTACTTTCACTACTTGGAAAAGAAACCTTGGAATTATTTCCAAGTGCACACCCTTTCCACAATCCCTACTTCTCAACACTAAACTCTAAAATAATTATAACCATCTCCCTCATAATCAATAGTTCCTTGTAGTGTAGGTGTCCCAACCTCATGTTACATATCTCACATAGTTTATCACTATCGTGTACCAAATTCTAAACAGGATTTTCTATCATCCTGTAAAATTTATCGCCTCTAACCCCAATGACCACTAATGTTTCTGAGCTATATTTCTTTGGACATATGAGTACTTTCACTCTCTGAAAGGTAATGAAAAAAACCATTTCCTCCACAACTGAGACTAATATAAAGTTCTTCTTCAATCCCGGTACATAAAGCACATCCTCGACATCAAACGAACCTCTTGACTCAAGATGGAACAAAATAGACCCCTCACCCTTCACTGCATACTTGGCATCATCACCAAGCTCTACATAGATCCTCGAGTCTCTCTCGATCAGACTACTAAATATCTCTCATGCTTCTTTCATATGATGAGATGCACCATTTTCCAGGTAGCATGCACTCCTAGTAGCTTTGCTAGTAGACAGGAAAGAAACTAGTTATAAATCCTTCTCAAAATTCACTGCAAACTCATCTAATTGCATCGCTACTAATTTTGTCGTATGTGTCTTTCCTCTTCCCTTATTATTCTCTAGACAATGACTAGATTCATAATGTCCATTCTTATGACATGAGAAGCACTTGATTTTACTCAAGTCCTTCTTCTTCCCTAGCTATGATGTTCCTCCATCATTGTTATCCTTCTTGTTGGAACCCTTTCCTTTGGCTTTCCTTATCTTACTGACAAAGGACAAGTTCTCATCACTACTTCCCTACTTTCTTCCTTTGGACTCCTCCCAAGTTTCTTCCTAGATACAATCATCTCAAATCCTCTACCAATCTAGGATTTTTTCTCGATCTTGGACTCCCTTAACAAATGGTTCCCAAGATTTGGGAAAACCATTCAATGCCACAGTCATGAGATCTATATAATCCAACTTTATCATGTACTTGAGTGATACTCATGAAATAGTTGGAAACATTTTTAGGTCTAGACATTTGTACATATTTGATTTTATTTCTTAATACCATATTCATATTCATGTTAGTGCTCTGGAATATCCTACTAGGGAATCAAAAATCTCCTTGGTTGTATTCTTATCATATAAGTGAGAAATTAGATGATCCTTCATTGAATCCAAGATTACTCACTGGGATTTGATCTCCTTCTTCTACTGAACTCCTAAACTTGTGGATCTGTCAATGGAAAAACTACTTTATCCATTATCTCCCAAAGTTCATATTCCTTCAAATACAAAGTAACTCTATATTTCCAAGATAGTAAGTTGGATGCTCCATCCAATCTATATTTAACTCATAGAATTTTTGCTACCATCCCTTTGACCTAATAATTTTCCCTGGAAATGACCTGTTGCTGAAACTTCCCCTATATTGACCTGTACGATCATGCACGTGCATGTCACTATTGAAAACTACATGTGTATGCATATTTATTTAAGAAAACATTCATATTCATGAAATTGTTCTTATTGCAACCCACATACAAATATGTAATATTGGAAACCCTAGTTATAATCCATTACAGTTGTTTCCCTGGAATCCAATCCTTGATTTATGACTATTGTTTATCGATCTGCTGAGATCTCCTTGTAGGTCTAATAGATATGCTTCTAACCATTGTGGATATGAGATATGGCTTCCTCTCAATGTGAGTGTTCTAATACCATGTTGATTTTCTAATCCTAACACCTAGGTATCTTGTTATCTAGTGATTTCCTTGTTGTAAACAAAATTAACAGCTCACAAAATAGAATACACTTGTTGGAATAATCAACTCAAATAAATAGTGGAAGCAATAGTAGAAACCAAATCTCATACTCAATAAGAAAAGATATTCCTCCCATAAAATAAGTTTGTCATTCAAATAACTTAAAATATTACAAGGGCTTTGTTACTCGGAAAATGGCCCACAAAAAAGTATAGAAAACTTTAGACATCACATGTAAACCCTAGAAAGTCCTAGTCTTCTGTACAACCCCAAAATTTATGTTTTCCAAGATGTGTGTGCCTTTCCTTAAGAAAACCCATGTATATGTGTCTACCTCCATTGGAACCCACATACATGCACAAAAAGACCATGCAACACAACCGTGTTGTTGTGGCTCCAATATGTTGAAACCCACTTGTGGATGTCTCTGTTCTCTCTTCTCCCTAACCTGTATTGATATATAGATGGAAGTCCTTCTCCACCTATCCAAGATATCCTTGAGGAAAATTCCTTATATAATATTTATGTCAAAAGAACCAACTTTCCTTCTTTACCCTATCCTTGCTTTTATAATCTAGAGTTATTACATAACCCTAATCTCCAAAGTGATTGATGGTTGACATTACATCTCACCGCACTTGAGATCAATGGCTTAGGGGTAAATTCATGAAGGTGGGTAACACTTTCAGGAGAATCAGATCTCCAAAATTCCGAAAGACCTTTTTTCGGTTGAACTAATGTTTTTTCGGCCAAAAGTTCTATTTATTCAGCCGAAATCTGTTTCGATCGAACCTTTGAACGTCAAATCGAATAGTATCGTGAAGATGCCCTCGATTTTCATGTACAATTTTAGCGAGACAGATTTTTTTCATCCGGTAACATCTTTTTGATCGAAATATATTCCGACCGAAAAGTTCTTTCGGCCAAAAGAACGTTTTGGTCGAAAGAAATTTTTAGCCAAAAGAAATTTTCGGTCGAAAGGATCTTTCGACCAAAAAGAGGTTTATATATAACCCACACATTGTGACTATTACAGTTTTTTTGAGTTGTTGGTTAGTCAATAGTGTTGGTGATCGTTGATAGTGTTGGCGATAGTTGTTTTGTTGGCAATAGCACGGTCAGTTGGTCAGATAGTTGTTGTGCTGGAGATAGCGCGGTGGGTTGGTCGGATAGTTGTTGTGTTGGTGATAGTGTAGTTGTGTTGGTGATAGTTATTGTGTTGGTGATAGCGCGGTTGTTGATTCTGTTGGCAATAGTGCGGTCAAACGATCAGTTGGATCTGCGATAGCGTGGTCATGGCGATAGTGTTTCACGTTGTCACTATGGGAGGGTGGACAGGTGGTCGGGTGGACATTGGATCTGTGAGCGGGCGGGTCTTGGAGTTGTGGGCATCTAGTCCAGGTAAATGTCTATAAATCTTGTTGATATAGGTACATAGAAAATAATGTATTTTAACCAAAATTGTGCCAAATTCGTATCTTAATATAATTTGAATAATGTTAATATATATGTGAGAGAAAAAGAGGATAATATTTAGTCAACATTAATGTTTTTCTATAATATTTTCTTGGATAGATCAGTGACTTGATGGTTAATATTGTGGCCCAGTAGTAGGGATGGAATTGACAGTTAAATTGTTTGTCATTGATTTGATGTAAAAAACAGTAAAAGAAATTAAGAAACCATTAAAATTATTTGTTAAAGGTTTGAAAACAGACATTAAAGTTGTGGAAACTCTCAAATTTAACTGGCTATTCCAATTTTAAATTCCAACTCAGATCTATAGAGAACAACAAAAATATAAATAAATTTGAAATTCCTAACTATAATATATAGAGAACAACAAAAATATAAATAAATGAAGATAGTAAATAATGTATTTTAGCCAAATTTGAAATTCCAACCCTGATCTTATGATCTATAGAGAACAACAAAAATATAAATAAATGTACGTAGCAAATAATGTCTTTAGCCAAAATTATGTGAGATTCCTAAATTGATATAATTTGATTTGTAAGTTTTAATATATATGAGAGAGAAAGGATAACATCTAGCCGACCGATATTAATCTTTCTCTTTATCTCACATATAATATGTCCATTAGATCACATATAATATAATTGCGCTCGCAAGTATTTGGTCATCCTGCAAGAAGCTTTCATGTTTATGGTTTCATCTCATTCATCACTTGATGGAAAAAATATATCTCTAACAAACCTAACCCTACAAGATAAAGGTTTTCCCTTTGTCAATATATTTACCAGTGAACTAATAAATGTTTTTTTAGTATAAGCACATGCGTTTCTAATCTTAGTTGTATCTTCAATGTGAAACCTGCTTCAATCCTTTAACAATCAGTATCTCGGATTTTCAGAAATAACAAATAACAATATTTCCCCATATTTTCCTATTAAGTTAGGACACTTGTGAATCTTTATGAACCCATGTACCTCAATTGACCTATGGTAGTGTGTTTTGCATAACATGGACTGTCTTTATGTGTATAAACCAATTTGTTGAATGGTGTTCCTTATTATTTAATAAAATTATTATTTGTTATCTAAAATGCTATTCAGATCCATTTAGCTATTATTTGATAAATGTTCATGATGTGTGCTTCCATGCTACTGTATCAGTATGATCGGATAGACATAATTAGGGGAATCTTTGTAAAACATCAGTGTTATACATATTTATGTCTTCGGATGTGCATTTGATGAAAATTTATGTCTTTTGATGGAAATCTAATGGAGACAATCGGACTAATAAATAGTGACTTTTATACTTGCATAAATGTAAATCATGATTGTTATACTTGCATAAATATATTTGTCCATTAGATCACATATAATATATATGTGAGCTAGCTCACATATAATATATGTGAGGCACTATTCATGTACAGGAACATGCCTGAACTCGGGCCTATCCCTCTACATGGGCAGGGCCATATTAGGCCATGTCCCTCAACTTAGTAAAGGCTATGTGTTAAACTATGACCATTACATACTAATACATGGTTAAGATAAAGGTATATACATATTAATGGTAATCATTCTAATCAGTTTCTTGTTTATCTAATAGTTACGATCATACCTGTTATATTGAGTTCATGTTAGTAAGGGCTATGTTCTCCTGTTTAACTTAACCAATATCTTACCTATGATATGTTTAAGCTTCACATTTTATGTCCTTATTGAAACCCATAACTATCTGTGATTTATCTTAATAAGTGGTACACACCATATACCTAGTTTCCCTAATAAATGCAATATAACTTAAATCAATACTAATACTGATAATAATCAAAGCATGTAAGCTATCGTAATAACAACTTGATATCAACTAATATGAAACACACCATGTATATCTCTATGCTCTCTTGTTGTAATTCAAAGTACGAGTTGTAGTGTGACTTATAATTCTATGTTAGTATTACTTCCATTGACCTTTATTGTAGTGAACATAGTAACATCTAGCACAAAAAAGGAGTCAATTTGGCAGGTATAGGTGATAGACATGAACTAATCCCATTACAGCTAACATGAACATACTTATTATATGGTATAGATACTAGTAATACTAGACCCAATGAGTTGTCTAAGATTTACCAGTGAATATGGTAACATATGAAGAAGGGGAATCGATATGCATACTCTGATACAGAGTGGTAGAGATAATAGCCATATTGTTCCATGAAGATCATATAGAGATTAGTGGCCTATACCTTAGACTCAGAATCTACACTCTTAACTATATCTTAATATTCACATATTTCATATGGGTAAGATATGAAGTTGATTCCATTGCTTTAGCTCTCCCTTAATCAGAGTAAGTAAAACCCATATGTATTGGATAAGAGTATACCCTTTGTAAGACTCTTGTTAATGATGCTACTAATATAGTTATAGTGTTGCTCATAGTAATAGTTTTATTTACACTATTCAATATGAGTAATAGGGATAAGAAATCCCATAATATATGATATTTATAACATGTGGAATTGATATAGAAGAGTACTGGTTACTATGCTCATATAACTAGGATCGATAGTAATACATCGTGACCATGACTGTGCTTATATTACATAAATATGATAGGTCTTTGCTTATGTTATCTTATGAGCTTTAACTATCCTATGTCTAATCTGATTCCATTGTAATTCCCTGAATCATTTGTATTACTTGGAGCTAAGTTGGGCATCACTCCTAGTTATAGTGTACATACTAGTGAACATACAATAATCATAAACTACCTTAATCATAGAAGAATTACTATTAGTTAATACAGATCCATATTACATATATAGGCAATGGTATACATCTTATCATATGTGTTATTACTAATATATCATGACATATATTGTATCTAAGTTGGGCATCACTCCTAGTTATAGTGTACATACTAGTGAACATACAGTAATCATAGACTACCTTAATCATAGAAGCATTACCATTAGTCAATACATATCCATTTTACATATATAGGCAATGGTATACATCTTATCATATGTGTTATTACTAATATATCATGGCATATACTGTATCTAAGATTTTATTAATAGATGTGATTACAATACCATCTTTAAATCGAGTTACAATTCCATGTATTCTCCCTATAAGTGTGTGTTTCTCAATAATTACAGCATAGTGATTAGTGTATTAGCTAGTCTAACAAACTCAATATCATGGAAACAATAGGGATAAAGTAAGTGTACAAAAACATGTTCATCAAACTTGTTGTAATCATACCAACTAACTGTATAGGGTTGAACATGATGAAGTAATGAGCTAATATGATATGAGACCACAACAAGCCCTCTATGAGACCTCATACATTATCTTTGGTGATATTTTACCCTTTGTATTTACACTAATATGGCACATATACTAGTTACAGATTGCATGGTATTCTCTCTGCCTTATTTTCTCCATACTATGCAAAGCTTTACTATATGAGCATACCATAGATATGGAAATATAAGGAAATGAACAGTGCAGATATGAGGCAAATCAAAGAGATAAACGAGGATTAGAGATATGAGATCTGTTGTGACAAGGGTGAATCTTGTTTCCATAACTATTACCATTGAATAGTATTAACTATGCATAATACTAATATTCCTTAAAGGGTAATACTAGTATGCATAATACTAGTATTACTTCTATATTAGTGTCGATCAACTTTGACCGAAATCATAGAATTGAAAGTGAACACATGTGATGTATGTGAATAGCTTAGATAAAGCCTTTGTTTTATAGATAGCACGTTTAATTGTATTGATACAACTAAGTAATATGCATAATATATGGATCCATATTGATTATACCCATAGAGCTAGTATCATAGCTTTGAGCTTGAACTTACATATAAATCATATATAACACTAAGTAATGCTTACTGTATATGATAACCACGCTGATATTGAAGTAATACCTAAGCTATTTGTAATGAACACATACTACTTATCACTATTCCAGAGTGTTGATTAGGGAAATAAGGGGAATATACACACTACTTGATAATGGTGATAGGTGAAAATAAGGGTAATAGATTATGACACAAGCATTGGAATCACATACAAGTGTAATACATGTGTTGATACTTAGTGTCATTGATTTCTAGTGATGTCCCATGTAGTTAATAAGAGATAATATTAATATCACAATGTGTATTGATTATGGTAAATAGGTAACATGATATCACCTTGTTGAACCTTAAGCTAAGTTGTTCTTGTATTATTGATATCATAATAATGGAATGGCT
>SNQJ01S0143795.1:7569-18114 GCA_010110895.2 Picea sitchensis
CCCTGCTTCCTCGTCTTTGTCACTGTCACTCGTTTCTATTTCGCAATGAAACAACTTTTTGTCCTTGCACTTATGGCCATGTTTCCAATTGGGTGTGTTACATTTAAAACATTAGTCTTTATCTTGTCTTGTATCTGGTGGTGGTGTCCTTTTGTGAGGGGGAATGAATTTGGAGCTAGAGTCTTCAAGTGAGTGTGATGATGTTTGTTCATATGATTTAAGTTTCTTTTCAACGATTTTGGCTTTCTAACGAGCTTGCTCAATATCCTTAATGTCAAACAATTCGAGTTCATTTCAGATATTTTCCTTCAACCCTGATACAACTATTTGAATCAGTCAATATTCCGATATATTAGGGACACAGATGGCTAGCACATGTAGATCTCGAAAAAAATCCTCCACTGTACCAGATTATTGTAATTGAGTGAGTTTAGCAAAAACCCCCTTTTCTTCCGTGTCGAGAAAACGTAGGAAGAAGTTATTTTTGAATACCTCCCAGTCTCTTGCTAGAGATGTGGATTTTTCTCTCCACCATAGGATCCAATCATACACAAAATCCTTCATATGTATAGATGCAATGTTAATTTTTTCTTCATCATCTGAAATTTGGTAATACCTGAAGTATTGTTCGATTTTATTTACCCATCTTGTTGCTTCTCTTGCATTCGATCTATCAAATTCTGGAACAATAAGTTTCGCCTTGGTCGTGCCATTATTATATGTCCCCATGTTAGATGAGTAGTGTGATTGGGGAGGTATGCAATGTGAATTAGAATTATCAGGGTTTCTATTACCATTCACTATTGCTTTGAGCTCGATTCTCAT
Organism: Picea sitchensis; assembly: GCA_010110895.2. Taxonomy (NCBI): domain Eukaryota; kingdom Viridiplantae; phylum Streptophyta; class Pinopsida; order Pinales; family Pinaceae; genus Picea; species Picea sitchensis. Next base: position 8,395 of record SNQJ01S0143795.1, read on the forward strand.
GTCATTGTAATTTCTACTGCACTTTGGTAATCCTTCGTTCAATTTGACAATTTTGGCATCCAACGAAGTATTCGTTGCAACAATCACTTGACTTATAAGGCCCACACAAAATTCATGAATACCTTCGGTTAGTTCTAGCATGGAGGGAGTGTTATCATCTGATCCGATTGCCTTTTTCTCTGGTTCTTCGGCCTTTTTCTATGATCTCCTCATTGTTGCACGTAGTGCGGATTCTTTAACCTTGTATTTTACTTTTATATTAATACTTTAATATAAAGTAATTAAATATTATCTTCCAATTTTCAAAACACTCCTTATGAAATACTTCTCCTTTTATATCACTTGACTTTGATTTCTTCCTTTTAATTTCTCTCTCTAATAATATTATATATACTTAAAAAAAAAAACATAGGCCAAGGCAATACCATGGGCCAATGGTTTACCAAAACCACGGGCCTATAAACCACCAACAATAAAAAAAAATTACCCTTCCTTCTTCTCTTTTTTTCTTTTTATTTTCTCTTTTACTTCTTTTTCTTATAGTATCTTCACAATATCATGGGTTTATTGAAACCATGCTCTGGCACCAATTGGAAGCCAAAGGCGAGATATATGAAATATATATATTTAATACTCATTAATTTATTATTAGATGATTATTAGGTTTACAACCGCATGTATTACACACAAATGAATATAGTCGCGTCTTTAGACAATGGACATGAATTTACGTTAATGGTATAATTAATAATTAATGGACTTTGTAATATACAATAAGGTATATTACATACTGCCCTGCTTTCTTTGGGCTTTATGCATACCTTGCATGTTTCAAATTTAATTTTATTGAATTAAAGTTGTGATGATTGAGATATGTTATTTCAAGTTTATTTTTTCACTGAATTAAAGTTGGGATAATAGAGATATGTTATTTTCAAAGGGATTGAGTTAATCAACGAACATACTCAACTTATATATATATATATATGTGTGTGTGTGTGTGTGTGTGTGTGTATGGACATATTTATTTCATGCTCAATGGATGGATTCTTAGCGGTCTAGGCCTACATTGGTTGATAGCTTATGAAGGATCTTCGATATCTAGTTGATGATTCTTTTATGGTTTGTGATGCTACTATCCTCTACATTGTTGCAATTTAAAGATGTTAGCTTCTAGTTCATAGGATAGGACACTTGGCATATGGTGGTTACAAACAAGTTAGTGCTCAAGGATCCTATTGTCCTCGCAGTTTACATGCGATAATTTCTCTCATATTGTCCAAATGTCTCTATGTGTTTGGATGCTCACACACCATCATTTGTTCTCTACTTGTGTCGCTTCACTTTGTCTCGGAATTGCATTTTCGTCACATCAACATCACTTTGGAAAACATATTAGATCTATAATCCTCTCTAATGTTATTACACCATTTATCTTGTAGTATGAGCACTCAAAACCATCAATAAGAATTGCCATACTTTCTATAGAATGAAAAAACATGGAGAATATTGATTTGTGTATAGCAATGGGAATGATGTCTACCAAGCGAGGTGTTTGGGTAAGAATACTAGACCCAACAAATATAATAGAGATCTTCTTGATAATGTCGAATATTCTCCTTGGTTGTGATGGATTTTATATTGCTAATGTTAGTCTGGTACCTTTCAAGTGCGATTAGCATATAGGTTTTAACTACCTTAGGCCTACTAGCGAGCATGTTCATGTCAATGTCCCCACCACTAGTGGTGAAAGGATTGGAACCAATTTAAAACATTGTCCTCTGACTTCTAACGACTCTCAAGGATCAATGTCATTCCCTCCTTATCCTTCCTTGATATTTTTTGCAATTCACTTAGGGCATATGGATATACCACCTCCATGAATCAATGCCCATATATGTGGATGCATCATACACATAACATGCATCATGTAGGATTTGTTTGGAGGCACATTGGTGGTAGAAAGCACCTCACTTCTCAATGCCTTGTTATTCTTTGCCCTGGAATACTCTTGTACTTTCTCCTTTGGTCTCCCTCATACAAGTTATGATCATCTATCTCTCTCAAGAAAACATCCAGACCATGTCACTCACTAGACATAAGTTGTGGAAAGGACAACACCAACTTCATCTTAAGCTTAAATCACACTAATGTAATTGTATGTTGATGTATGTGATGCAAAATAAGATTTACATATTTCAATAGCATATATTTGCTATGGGAATGTGTACTGAGGGGAATCATTGTTTTCCCTCACAACCTCCCCATGCCAAACAAGAACTATATGCATTTTTTTTCCCCCTGACAGGTTGTTTCTATAACTCTTGACATTTTTTTTCTATGGCTCTTGACATTGGTTTCTTATTTTATTTTTTTTCCCTTGGAATACTTCCTGGGGAAACCCACCTAGTGCTTCCCCTCGTTTAGAGGATGGTACCCAGGGTAAACGAGATAGCGTGCTCATTTAAGAGCTCAACATGTCACTTGCGGGGATAAAACCTAGGTGGGGGGAAAACACCCCTCAGCACAAACCACTCTGGCTAAACCCAATTGACAACATTGGTTTTCTTATCATATTCATGACCTAGAAGTTCTATAATATCAAAAATATGTTGAGCATTAAAGGAAATATGCTCCAAAAATGGGCCTCATAAGGAAATTATGAAATAATAATCTATGTGTGCCACATCAACGCTGTGTATGCTACATCACATTGCCATATAAGCTAAGCTAATCTAGAATTACGAGATTAGAGTTAAAAATAATAATGGGAAGTTTAGATTCTTGTGCATAGACAATAAATTATAATACATATCATACAATAAATAAATAGTATTAATATAGGCGTAGTCTAAACGTTTGACTTTTTAGAGTTTTTACGAGCATATTTTTCGATCATTTTTTACTGAAATCTGACCAAAATTGATTGGAATTCCATATTTGAGTGACTGAGTTTGTATAATTTGAGTGCCTTGAGAGTTTTTTCAAGGTGATGAATCCATTTATGCATTCAAAAATGCAATTTAAACAACAAAAAATGGTGATTTCACCAAGATCTATTTGGCCGGATTTCGGTGAAAAAGTTCAAAGAGTCGAATGTTTAGACAATGCCGTTAATATATGATATGAAAATAGAATAAATAATATGTTATTTGTATATGATAATAATATATAATAATTTATAATATAGTCATAATTGCACGAAGAGTAGTGAGGTGCTCTAGAGTCCAATATGGGGGAGATGTTGTCATGTAACTTGATGTTACGTTACATTAAAAAATAAAAATAAAAATTAACTACTTATGTACATATGTACATGACAACTCTAGAGTCCAATATGGGGGAGATGTTGTCAGATAACTTTATGTTACGTTACATTAAAAAATAAAAATAAAAATTAACTACTTATGTACATATGTACATGACAACATTTAAAATTAAACCAGCGTAGATCCATCTTAAACCCGGATCTATCAAACACCCAGAGGGATCAAATTTCTTAAGGTGATTTTTTTTTATCATTTAATATGAAAGAATTAATACTTGACATGGAATGAAACGATAAAAAAAATCACACCTTAAAAAATTTGATCCCTCTCAATGCTTGGTAAATACAAGTTTAAGATGGATCTACGCTCGGATAATAATATAATCATGATATAATGGTTAAGAACATGTTTTTCCTCCGAAGAAGTCACAAGTTCAAATCCAAAGGGGCGTAGGGTATGTATACCTCCGTAGGCTTTAGCACGGAGGGGGTCCCTTGTCCTACAAACAAGGGGGTCTCATACGTATGGTAGTGACCTTATAATTAGATTATCATTATTACTATTATTATTATTATGAATTAATAAGTATAATATAATACTACTATGAATGAATGTGGAAACATTAAAATAAATGTATAATATGATATAATAATATATTATAATAGTATTGAATATATAACATTTTCATAATATAATATCAACTAATAAATATAATAAAATAATACTATATGAATGCATACCTAGGAAAATGTCAATACTTTTTTTTTCCACGGAAAAAAGAGTAATTTTATTCAACCAAAGAGACAAAATAACATTTTGTAGGTGCCATATAACACTGATCATCTGGAAAAAAACATCAGATGATTCATGGATGCAACCGACTGAGAAAACTGCAAAACATAAAGGAGCAACAACTTCAAAAAAGATCCATACATAAGCGTATATACATCATATTTTTTTACCATACAATACTAAAAAAAGGACCAAACTCACAGTCTTAAAGATCTATAGCCTATATAGACATAGATAGTGCCATAGTAAGTTCTTGACATCAGACCATTGCATAAAACACACATGTTTTGATATATACTGGTAGCATATTCCACAAAGAAAATATTCAGATTTGTTGAATATTGCCTTCTATGAAGGGCCTATGATAGTATTCATAAACTTCTTCACTTGCCAATTCGATAATGTGTCAACTACCAAAGAGGATTTGAAGCCCATCTTTTGACAAAGAGTCTGCTAGCTGGTTGTGTTCCCTATATACATGAGAGAGAGAGAGAGAGACAATAAGCTTCAAATGTGTTCAAGCATATGTATATTCCCTCCAATATTGGCAATAATTTTTTTTTATGACAGATTTGTGTTTTTCAAGTCCAGTTGATAACATTCATAGAGTCACCAAATAGTTGGATAGAACAAATCCCCTTTTCCCCTACAAACTGTAAAAGGAGTTTTAGTGACATGAGTTCAACAAAGTTGTTTGTTCCCTCCCCTAAACCCATTTTGATTTTGAAGTAATGTGTATCAGATAAATGTAGAACCTCCCCCCCCAAAAAAAAATTTGTTGATCATTCTGTGATACACCATCAAAGAAGGCCCATGGATAGGTGTGATTAATAGATTCGGGGGAAACGACATGGACAACATGAGTATCTTTTTCTCGTGGAAAGTGAGAGAGGATAAAGAGGCCCTGAGCAACAGTGCAATCTGGAATAGAAGGTCGATCCTGAAAAATAGCTTTGTTGCGGGCTAAACAAATGCCCCAACAAATAATGAGGGGGAGAACTTTTACCTTTATGTGGGCTTGATCATGAATCCAGGCATGCCAAGCCATCTCCACTATGGGGCCATCCCAGACCACAACTTGAATGAGTCGTAAAGAAATTTCAGCCGAGACCCTTTGGGTAAAAGGGAAGTTGATGAAGAGATGGATACTAGAGTCATTTTCCCCTTTGCATAAAACAGTCGAGACATTTGGCAATCCAGGCATCCCCCGACCGCCGACTCCTCCAGGTAGGGAGGAGATTTAGTGGACCAATTTCAATGAGCCGATGTTCATTTAAAATGTGGGTGAAAAGAGCGATTTGATTGTCTGAACGAGCATTAGGGCCCCATACTTCCGCTTCCCCGAGAGAAAAATTCAAGTCCTCCACAAGGATGATGTTCGTTGTTCTGAGCATATGTTTGTTGAGTAGAGAGTCCCAAAAGGGGGCCCGATCAGAATACGGCCCATAAATGTTTAGAACCCAAAAATCTAGGCCTATTCCCTCTATCAGCAGATCCACTCCCACGCCGGAATCAAAAGCCCAAGAGTTTGTAACTTTGACTAGTCCTGAGTTCCAACCAATCACCAACCCACCCAATCGACCAATTGCATCAGATCCAACGAATTTCCATGAAGGAAGTAAAGTCTCCAGTATCCTAGTCATTAAATCCTCCTCAGCGAAAGTTTCTTGAAGAAGGATTACATAAGGCTGATTCAACAAGATCAGCTGCTTCAGGGCGAGTTTCTTCTGGGAGCTCACCACTCCTCTGGAGTTGAAAGATAGAATCTTCACAGGGGAACCCCATTTTGGGCTCGCGTTGCTCTAAGGGCCTCGAAAATTGAACGTTGACTTCCATATGCGATATCCCTAAAGCACAACTTTGTGCTTTCGAGAGATGGGAGGTTCAACCCATCCCCTTTTTCTGAGGATGCTCTTCAGGATTTGGACCCAAACCAACGTCGTCGGATTCCAATACAATATTTCGGTTCCGAAGGTGGAATCAAATGGCTGAGTCTTCTGAGCCCATGGAGGAGAGCTCATCTGATGAACAAGGGATGTGAGAGCCAGGAGAGGAGGGCGAAAAGAGGGAGCAAGAGGCGATTGGGGTGGAGATGAATAGGGAAGAAAAAGTATCAGTCCCAAATGACAGAGTTGTAGGGAAGGTGATGTCCCGAATAGAGGGGGGAATATCCAACTTTAGGAAATTTAATGAATGAATTAAACCATTAACATGAGTGGGAATGGAGAGATGCATACCAAGAAAAGAGCCAAGCTGCTGAAGGGGAAGCATTCATGGTGATGGTGTGTCCACGAGACCCGCATCTGGCTGATGCGGTACCAAAGAAATTGTGTTCTCATCTGAAGCCGGTACTTGAAGGTCTGCAACCCGCCTCTGACTCTGTGGCAAAGGGGTCGATGAAGAAGACCCATCGATCGAGGTAGGAAGAGAGTTGGAGCCCTCATTTGCCGACGCACCGGGACGTTTATGGGTCTGAACAAATGGAGATTTTCCTTCTCGACCGTGAAATGGAAGGGGAAAGTCCTTAACAATGTGTCCATGTTCGTGGCAACGCCGACATATAAACGGTAACCCTTCATCGTCCAATATTTGAGTTCTTGTGCGGCCTCTATCAGTCATCTTAAATTGCTTTTGTAATCCCCCTCTAATGTTGAGAGATACAACTATATGAGCCACAGACATTTCCCTAGTCTCTTTGAAAGACATATCTGCGACCAAGAATTTTCCAAGCATATTCCCAATATGTTGAAAATTTTTGAGGGACCAATACAGCGGAGGGAGTCTAGGAAGTCGAACCCAAACTGGAATAATGTCCAATTTTTCATTATCAACATCAAAAGTGGGTTCCCATTTTTTCAGGAGAACTGGGGAGGAGTCAACACACCAACCACATTGCAGGGATTTTTCAACTTGTGAGACTTCAGAGAAAATAATCATAAACCACCCTTTTGATAGGCGGCTTATCCTCGGAGGAGGGTCATATGAAGAACCCCAAGATGTGGCCACTTAAGACTAAAGAGTTTTGAGATTGAAGTGTCAGCCATAAGATTTCACAACAAGATTTGTATCTGCCATTTCAATAGCCTTTGCCATCGTGATGTCTTCTCCAAAAACCAAATTGGACTCTTCCAAGGTTACTGAGACACACTTGTTCTGTCATCGCCTTTTACTTGTTGTTCGTTTTGGAGAGGGCCTTTCTACATGAGAAGAGACCAGAGCCATTCCAGACTCATCCAAAGTGTTGTCCCAACCATTTAGGTTTGATGGGTCGAGATTGGAGGCTATAAATCCGACACTATGCGGTAGGGCTCCAATAAATAGGGATTGGGGAAAATCCAGACTAGGGTAAAGACAAGAGAGAAGGAAGTCTTGATCCAGGACCGAGCTATCTTCAACGTTAATGCTCACAGAGGGGACTATAAAAGAGGGAACCATCAATGGCCAGGAGATTTGAGGAGAATCTGCGTAAGGAAGGGGGGAGTCCATAGAAAAAGCCACTAAATCGCCAAGTGAGAAAAAACCCTGCAGAAAAACAGACCTTTCCAAAGACGATATTTCCGCAGGGTTGGGAGAGACAAACCCATCAACAAATCCGAGAGAAGACAGGGAGACTGGTGTCGAACCTAGGCTCGAAGCTCCAAACAAAGTGGCCAAGGTTGAAGCAGGAGAGGAAAATAAAGAAGGACCCTTTGACCAGATCACCGAGCTAGCCACAGAAGGACACAAGGTTGTGACCAGAGAGGGATAACTGTCAGCTAGCGATGACCAGGGTAGGAGCTCTGTTGGGTTCGAGGAATAATCGATGATGTCCTCATATACCGCCATAATCCTCAACAAAAAGAATTGCAAAAAAGAACTCTTACCGCTGGAAAAAGACCTAAGCCGAAGACACGAGAAAAGCACGACCATTGTAGCCAGTAGAAAAGATGATTAGGGATTTTCTGGGCCTGCGGTAATAAGCGAGACCGAATAGACATTTTCCCTCCTATCCATTCTCCGTAAAATGTCAATACTTATTATATCTTGTTGTATTATTATTTTTTTCAACAGAAAAATTACTCATTTATATTAGAAATATAATTGTGTACACATTTTCAACATCTCCATAGTTCATGCTGACAAAACAAACCTCAAAAAATTCTTGACATTTACAAATAATCCCCCTCTCTTGTAAAAGATTTTGTATATGACTCTGATCTGATTCTTTCAGTACAACCAAAACTGAAGCCAGAGTGTTGCATATTGTTAGATTTTTTAGCTTGGGAGGTACTCCGCATGTTTTGTCTTGAATGCGGATGTTACCTTAATGTTTACTCTACCAGGCACTTAACTTTGTAATAGTTTTTATAAAGTTGTTTTTAAGTGGTTCTTTTATTAAAGTGACTTTTTAATAAAATGTACCTTATATTTTTAAAGTGACTTTATTTTCATAAAGCATTTATGTAATAAAGTGAAATCACTTTAATATTTCAAGTGATTCATTTTTTAGGGAATGGATCATGACCCTTGATCTTGAAAAAGGCAAGATCTAATCTTGGCCTTTGGATCTAGGGTTGGGAAGGTTAAAAGACACTTTTGAGGGGGAAATGTCATTTTCATATTATAAAAGAATGCATTGGGTAGTGTGCAAGACATGTTGTGAAGACATCGGGAAGATGTTGAGAGCACATTGGGAGGAGAGTTAGAGAGGTTTTTTGAGCATCTCTGAGAGAGAAAAGTGAGTAGCAAAGAGGGCACGTTTTCCAAGGAAAGAGGACACGATTCTTGAGAAAAAAATTCTGTGGGTTTTTGGCCGAAATATTTTTCTGCTGTGGGAGGTCGTATGGTATGGATCCGTACATTCCGTATGATTCTATACAGTCCATACAGTTGTACGTATTTGGCACGGAAATCGAGGCATTTCAGGCATGAATTTCGAGGCAGATTTATGTTTTATGTTCGTTGTTTCTGGGTCATACAGAACAGCTCGTACAACAGACTGTGGGTACAAAAAATGAGGTACGGAGGAGGCCGTACAATAGTATGATTTTGGCACGAAAAACGAGGCAGATTTCTGTGGGACAGATTTGGTGCTGTGAGGTATTTTCCTTGGCTGGAAATGTGGGTTTGCTGTTGTTTTGTACTTTCCTGAAGCATAAAAATAAGATCTCTCTCTCTCTCTCTCATTGGGTTTCCCCATATTGGGGTTTTCCCTGACATTTGCCTAAATTTCTAAGTGTCATTGGGTTGTTGTCCACTGTGTTTTTCCGCTACATATTTTGCTTAGCAATGTGTATTTCTATTTATAGAAATTTATGAATGTGAGGTTATGCATTTCTAAAATTTATGAAGACGGTTATCTCTATGTTGCTAAGTGTTTGATAGAATTTCAGTTTGTTGATTTTAGTCATTAAAAATCTGCATGGTATCAGAGCTTGTGCTTTGAAGTTCAGTGGGCAACATTTGGCACTTGGAATAGCAAGTGATTTGTTGTTGTATTTGAGAAGGAGTTCTCTTTCATGGCTGGTCTCGTGGGCAGTGGATGCCTAGTGTTCAAGGACATTGAGTCTTGTTTGTGGACTGTGGTGCTTCTCGGCACATGACTGGGTTGAGGTCAGTTTTCCTCAATCTTACAGAGATAGACTCAGACTGTAGCGTGAATTGTGGAACTGGCCCACAA
>SNQJ01S0143796.1:0-24403 GCA_010110895.2 Picea sitchensis
CAACGCTCAAGCCCGGTTTCCCATCGTCTTTAACCATTTAAGGTCTCAGGGCTGGCGACTGTTCTGAGGAACATGGAGGCATCTACATCCCACCCGACACAACCGACCAAGCAACCAACTGACCGCAATCAAGTACATCATAATTAAGAAGAACAACTGCGCTCCTTATGGAAGGCGCGCGACAAGGACTCTGACATCAACCCAACCTTCAATAGGCTGAGACAATGTCCATCACTTGAATAACCTTAACATTCTGACGGCGGGCCATAAATCATTTCCGAATACAACCTAAGGCTACTATGGTAATTATTTATGAACTCAGTTTTTAGCATGGACACTAAATTTAGCATTCTAAATCGATCTACACAAGGGTTGACCATTTATAAGCCAGATTCCATGTCTTATTTATTTAACCACCTATCCTTGATAATCGCATAAATAGAATAAATCCTTGTTTAATAAACCATTTAAAGGTATGAACGTTTTCCTTAATGATCAAATAGAAGAAAAACAACCCGTATTAATGATTAAATGGAAGAGTAATAATATTGCTCTACATGAACTAATAAAAGAGATATATTGCTTTACAGGAACTAAATAAGGAAAAATATTGCTTTAAATGAACTAAATAAAATGCAGGACCATTTCTTCCATTAAGTTTCATTACATTCCCTAGTAAGATAATTCACAAAGCCATGTTACCCTTCAATTCATTATGATACAAGGAATGACCTTACAATGACGTACTATGCGAAAATTTACAATAACATTCTTAGAGTTAAATTACAATGATATGATAATGACCTTATATTAACCCTACTTTACCTTTATTCAATTACCTTGCAATCTACCTCTACCCTCCTATCATAACCTTTTCAAGATAAGAGCATTAGAATCCATCATGAGGAACTCTAAATGACATGCCATTATAATCATAAATCCTTAATGTTAATGCAAATTACTATCATGCTCACAAGTAACACCCTAGATGGAAGTGACACTATGTCATCTTAATTTAAAATCGTCATCTATAAAATAATAAAATATTATCATTGCAATACTTATGAAGGAAATACTGGAACGGACAACTGACACCATTTATTATGACTTTTCAAAATAACCCTTTAAATACAGCTGTCATATACCTACAGTAACATCATAAATATGGGAACAATCGATTTGAGAATATCAAAAAAAAACATTCCGCTCAAGGTGGCAATCTATACATAATAAAATCAATTAATAATATTATGGAAATTAAGTAACTCTGCAGTTATGTAACAACTAGAGGAACGACAGTTAAATCACAACGCAATATTATTTAATTGACTATCATTACAATCAAATCATCCCATTAACTAACACGTTAATATACTTAAGGGATCGTGAGGGTTTTCTACGAGTGAGGCACTCAGGCAAAATTCGGGTTCAGGTTCTATCCATATCACTGCATTATAATATGCACAGTTAATGGAGGGAAGCATGGACTGTTGTTGCTGTTAGATTCAGACTTGACTTGCAAACAAGACACCATATCATCGCGATTCAGTCTTGCCTGGTAAACAAGACCCCGTCGAATGAAATGCACCCGTTTCAATGTGACCAAAACAAATTCAATCCGATAGACAATTCAATTCACCATTTGGGGTTTCTGTCCATAATCCAACCAAGAAGGGACCCACGCCCAACAGCGATAATGCCTCCAAACGGTGAAACTGGGTCAACTAGGACAACCGTCCCAATCGTAAGGCGATCTAAGCATGCGATATCGCAGCCATTTAATAGATGCACGCAACGGTGGAGATAATTAAGGATATGGAACGGGGATTACGACCAGCAGACCTGTGTGAAGGCCGCCGAAGGGTGAGTCTTCTGGGTAGGTAAATAAAAATAAGAAAAGCCGTATACAATAAACATAAAATAAAAAAAAACGCTCAGATCAATGACAACGCACCTCCAACGGTTCCGCCAAAAATTTTCTCCTCAGCATTGTTTAAGTGCGGATTCCACGCCGCTGTCTGAGGCAGCTAAAGTTGGTCACGAAAAGGACGAAGGACATTGTTGCCAGACAACTGAAGGCTGGGAAGGGCATCTAACTCGGCGCGGGAGGTTAAACGGAAAGAAAATTTACCCACCCCCCAAAAACGTGTAAACAACTCAGAAGAAACATCACTCGTGCCATTCAACAGTGACCCCGAAAAAAAACGTGAAACAACTCAGAAGAAAACACCGTTCGCGCCATTCATCAGTGACCCCCAAAAAAAACGTGTAATCAACGCAGAAGGAAAAAAAACATCAGTCGTGCCATTCATCAGTGACCCAGTAATCGGATCAAGAACCCTTCGGTAGTATGCCAGGAAGGATAATGGATTAAGGGACGTACAATGACAGGTTCTGCAGCTCGCCACCGAGGTAAACGCAGTCAGGATGGACACTCACCAAGCACCTTACGGCTGAACTCTAAAGATTGCTTCATGGGTAAAACCCAGATCAACTGGACGCCTACAAACATGAAGCTATTTACCAGAGACAGGGCCACGATTTACTGTGATCACTCTAGGGTCGGGTTCCATAGTAGGAGGGATCGCAGCTAGGAGCAAATAACAGTTTACTCAAGGATTTTCTCCAACGGTTCCACCGAAGACTACAATGCGGGCTTTAATAACTGAAAGTGGACTGTAAGGGAAAAACGATGGGCACCCAGCTGCGTTAGATCGTATGGTCAGTGAAACGCAGAACCACCAACAATGGTCCGTAAAAGCAACAGCGGGCAGCGGTATCCCTATGGCAGAAGCGCCCCAACTGTGGCAACGCCAGGAGAAAGCAGGCGCAGATCGTTACCCCTTTAAAACGCAGACAACCCCCCCCAAGCATTTAGCAGAAGAAGAAAAGACGGAATATAAATAGCCTGCCAGGTTACAAGGAATTCCAGAAGATAACTAATGCCAGGAGTTCTCAACAGCGATTAGATGTAGATTAAAACCCAACCCAAGCAGAAAATTCAGTACGGATATCATCCACACTACTCATAAAAATTTAATTCAAAAGGAAGGGTGCAGCAGCTACGCTTATGATCGCCATGAGGAAACGAAAAAGACAACCAATCTATCCTAACATAGTCAAATTTATACCAGCACACATCATAGTACATTCTATTCTACCAATTTGAAACAGCCGTACCTTAGCCTCTTCGCCTGCCTTGAACGATGACCCGCGCTCCTTGCCTTGTCCTCGCTCCGTGCCGCGTCCTGCCTGCCGACCGCCGAATGCTCACCGGTACCTCCCAGCCAAACGCGTGGGGTACTCTGCTTCCCCCGTCGCCCCCCGAGCCGCAAAGGGGCCACACAAGAACCAGAGAACTCACTAGCTACTCAGCTCGCCTTCGCGGCTGAGCTACCACTCCAACAAAGCTGAGCTTACACCCAACTCCTCACAAGAAAATCCGTCAAACCGCAATTCGGCAGCGTAACGTTACGCTCACCGATCATCCCCTTCTTCCTTCCTTTCCCTTTCATTTATAGCCCAATGAGACCCACCTACTTTCCTGATTATTAATTAATTAATTTAAAAGCCAAACCTCTTGAACGATCTCCATCGTCCAAGTGTCGCTCATCCCTAGGGTTCTCCATTAATTATTTTCTGTTTATTAATTAAAAATCTAAATTCCCTCACACCCCCAAAATCTCTCCTTAAATCTCTCCTAGGGGTCCTAGATCCCCTCTTGCTTTTATTCTCTTTCCTAAAATGATGCTTCTGGAATTTAGTAATTACTTAATGATGATTCTTTTTAGCTTTTTCCCCAATGTCTCCTACTTTCCAATTTTTATAAGTTTCCTTAATTTATTTCATTTTTAAANTTTTTCTTTTATCCCCCCCTTTCCATTTTCATTATTAATTCCCTTGTTGTTAAACCCCTAAATGAAAAAGCACTTAACATTCTTTTCAATATATATAGACAAACATTTTTATTTTATTAATTAATTATTTATTTATTTAATTCATAGTTTTTAATATTCCCCTTATTTAAAATTTTTAAGTCTCCTTTATAAATTAAACACCATGGGTTAAGCTTACATTTTACCCCCTCATTACTTTTACCCCTTTTTCTTTTTAGACGTCTAAGCAACTCCTAGGTGGGTGTTAGTTTAAGCCCTAGGTTTTTTTTTTTTTTCTTTTTCTTTTTGGAGGATCTTTCTTAGGGTTGATCAAATCTATCTTAGGGATGTTTTATTCTAGGTTTGATTTGAACAGGGAGACCAATTAATTAAGGGAGGCGGTTTGTAAAAAATTTATCAAGTGCTAAGGTCTCAAGGTCGTCTAAGCGGTCTCATCATCATCATCAATGGCGTGCCGCCGGAGATAGCACCTCACGTGCTCAGTGCCACTACGCCTCGATAAGCTTAAATGCAGCAGCGTGCCCTTGGGCCTTTCACGTGCTCAAGGAGTTACCCTTTCAGCCGGTTTTGTGGATGGTAGTAGACTCTAAAACCCACAGGGTTAACACTCGCCCGGAGTGAATCTTAGCCAAGGAGACTAAAGGGGATCTAAGAATGAGCCCAGCCTTATTGCGTATAGAATCATAAGTGGCCATGATGCCCTCAGCATCATTGAACCCTCGAACTAGTGTCGTTAACCCTCTGAGTTAGAGCCGCAGTAGTGCTGGTAGGCTATGGCGGGGCTGCTGTCACACCTCTCCCTCAATCTCACGGATCCTACGTGTGTATTTGCCCCACTCCATATGTGAGTACGGTCGGTAAAATGTAGTGACTGCATCATCAACCATCATGTCCGGTCATGTCTGACCAACATATCATATAATCAATGGTACATCATCAAATGAAACAACATCATCATAAATGAAACAACTCTCAAATGCCTCCACGACTCAATCGAGTCCAAGGGAGTTCCGCAATCTCATCCTCAGTCGACACCACGCACTCAAAGCTAGTGTGACACCTGTCTACACCAAGGTGAAGTAAAACATCTGTCACATAACTCAGTACATCATAATGAAATAAAGGCCTCAAAGAATGTCAGTTAATTAAGTTAGCTAGAAATGAGTTGTTTCAAACATACCACCCAAAGAAATTCTACATGATAAGCCTCGAGGAAAATCCTACTTGGACTCTTGATGAAGGTGAAGAAATGCGTAGGGACATAAAATGAACTACAAAATAAGATGGATTCAATGGAAGCTAGTTGGATATTAAAGATGGATTCAATGGAAACTAAGTTGATGGATTCAATGGAAGCTAAGTTTGATGCTAAGATGGATTCAATGAAAGATAAGTTGGATACTAAGATGGATTCAATGGAAGCAAATTTGGATACTAAGATAGATGGTTTAAAGGGGAGATCATGGAAGTATTGAAAATTTACGTATGAGAAGACACACGAAGGAGTGAAAATGCATCCCATGAAATTCATGATGTGGACACAAGGAAGGTGAATCAAGATGGAGAAACTCAACTTTGGTTTGAAGACCAACCATGTTCCCTAAGATTGATATGAGAGTTGATGGCAAGGACCCGGTCACATGGATACTTCATATGGAACAATTCTTTGATCTACATAATGTGCCCTGCAAAGTCTGAATTGCTTCTTTATTATTTAGAACCTAATCAATTTGTTTGGTATCAATGGCTTTGTTCTGCCGCCAAATCCTCGTCCTTGGACAATGTTCCTGAAAGAAATGATATCACACTATGGAATCCTGAGGAGCGATACCTTCTTTAACCAATTGATAAATCTCAAGCAAAGAGGTTGGAGTTAACGGGCACATTGAGAACTTCCAAGATTGAATATAAAAGTAGCCGATATTCGGATGAACCTTGATTGAAGTGTATTCCTTAGGAACTTTAAAGATAACATTCAACATGAGGTTCTCCTTTAGGAGCCAAATCAGTGGAGGAGAATGCATTTAAGGTGAAAAATGTTGAAACTAAAATATGGCTATGGCTACTAGAAGGACCTATCCTAGCATCTATCCCGAGAGAACAATGCTCCTTCTCCTAAAACAAATCCAACCTACAAAGGTTGACACCTCAACAATTGGAGGAAAGAAAAGCAAAGGTTTATGCTTTAATTGGAAGCCAACAAGTGCGATTAAGGGACATAAGTGTGGTGAGAAGAATTATTCTACATAGATTGTGAGAGAGAGGAAGAACAAGAACAGAACCATCTCAAGATGGCAGTGAAGCAATTTTATGCGAAGAGTTAACTCACGATATCATGTAATGCATTGGCGGAATTAGCACTCTCAGACCCTCAAGATCGAAGGATACATCAAAGAAAAGGTAATAGTCACAATTGATTTTGGCACTCATAATTTCATTCATTGCAAATTAGCCAAAGATCTCAATTACTTTGTATAGCGGTATGGAAGTTTCAAGTAATGGTTGCAGGTGGGGGAACTATCAATTGCTGAGGAAAATGCAATAAGATCAATCTTACTATGGGGAATATGTAATGAATAGTCCAATGATTGTACCCATTGGGTGAATGCAGGATGTTGTACCTAGGAATCCAATGGTTACAATCCTTAGGAGCAGTGGCTTTTAATTTTCCAGAGTTTTCCTTATAGAGAGTACATTGGAAGGAAAATAAATTGAGTTGAAGAGAGGTATCACGGGGAAGCTTAGGTAAGGTGATAAGCTCTAATGGCATGACAAAATTATTGAAAAAGGGACATCAGGCATTATTGCAAAATATGCTCACTAGATGTTCAAACATCTAAACCTCTATTCCTCAAGATCTCAAAGGATCATTGATAAAGAATTCAAAGTATTTGAAGATATTCCCAAATGTCTCCCACAACTAGAAATCATGATCATACCATGAAATTGACCTAATTCACAGGAGTGTTCCTCCTAACATCCGAGGCCATCTGGATACCCTTATGCCCAGAAGGTGAAATTGAGTGCATGGTTGAAGAAGAAAGTGTTAGAAATTTTGGTATCATTAGACCTAGCCAAAGTTCTTACTGCACCGGTGGTAATGTTATTCCAAAGAAAGATAGCTCATGGCGTATGTGTCAGTTATAGAGAGCTCAACAAGATCACACTATTAAAGATCGTTCCCATTCAGTGATTGATGGGTGTTAGATGAACTACATGGAGCAATCTATTTCACAGGTGGATCTCGTTGAGTATCATCAGAGTCGAATGAAGGAAGAAGATATCCAAAACAACATTCAGAACCTCATGAAGGCCATTATGAATTTTTGGTCATGCCTTTTGGACTTACAAATCCACCTTCCACATTTCAAAGTTGATGAATTCCATTTTCAAAGCCCTTCCTGAAAATTTGTGTTAGTATTTTGATGATATACTAATCTATAGCAAGTCTTGGAGGATCAAAATACGCAACATGTTGACAGGGTGCTACAACTACTAAAGAGGAGCAACAACTATATACCAAACCATCCAAATGTTTCTTTGGGTAAAGGAGGTAGAGTATTTGGATTCCATATTGTATCATGAAGATTGTCCAAGGTAGACCCTAACAAGTTAAGGCCATGATTGAATTTGGCCGATTTAAAACATTAAAATCTTAGGACGTGGTTTCTGCCATAAGTTTATTCCGAACTATGGAAGAATAAGCCCGATTTACCTTTAGCAACGACACTAACTAAGAAAGGATGCATTTTCATGGACTCCGGAGGCAACTAAATCATTTGAACAACAAGGGTGATGTTAAAAGCTCCTATCTTGACCACTCCATACTTTACAAAAAACCTTTATTGTGGAATGTGATGCATCGAGAATGGAATTAATAGTCTTTGTCCCTAATCTGAAGAGGCCACTGGCTTTTGAAAGTCGACCACTCCAAGGGAAAGGGACTTACACAAACCCTTTATGAGAAAGAAATGATGTAGCAATACTACGTGAGAAGAAATGGCGTCCTTACCTAATAGGTAGGCACTTCAAGTTCAAAAGCGGATCATGATAGTCTTAAATACTTCTTGGAACAAGAGACTATCTTGAGAATTTCTAAAAAATGGGTAATCAAGATACTA
The DNA here is from genome assembly GCA_010110895.2 of Picea sitchensis. Taxonomy (NCBI): domain Eukaryota; kingdom Viridiplantae; phylum Streptophyta; class Pinopsida; order Pinales; family Pinaceae; genus Picea; species Picea sitchensis. The sequence goes on from SNQJ01S0143796.1 coordinate 8,018, forward strand.
GGTTATGATTTGAAATCATCTATAAAGGGGAAAACAAAATGTTGTGGCGGATACGCTCTGCGAAAGGATGAAGATGTTGAGGCCTTTCTGTGCTATCTCGATCAACCAACTTAGATTGGATAATAGAAACAGGGATGAATGGAAGAATGTGAAAAGTGTGGACTCTCATTGAAGAAAGGTTCTGTGAGTTAAGTTGCATGGATATTTACATGGAAAATGATTCACTATGGTACACTAATCTCTTATATTTATGTAAGAACTCCCAACTCAAACAAAGGTGCTATTGGAACTACACACATCTCCAGTAGGAGGGAAATCGGGATTTTGAAAACCACCATAGAGTCGAGAGAAGGATTTTTTTTGGGATGGCATAAAATTGATGTTCAAAGGTTTGTGGCGAGAATGTTTGGTTTGCCAACAAAATAAGGTGGAAACAACAAGACGGGTCTTTACAACCATTATCCATCCCAGTGGGCTGGAACATGGTTTTGTCAGAGTTTTCAGTCTGAAGGAAAGAGATGTCATCATGGTGATTGTTGATAGATTGACCAAGTCACTTTTGTTCACTCTCACCCACTAAAGCTAATTATAGTTGCCACCATTTCGTGGAAAGACGGAGTTCAAAAGCTACATGTTAGGCCAAAGATTATTGTAAGTGGCGGAGATCCCATCTTCACTGGAAACTTTTTGGGCCAAGAATTATTTTCTTGTTTGGGTACTCAATTGGCTCACTTAGCTCATCCTATCATCCTCAATCACGATGGATAATAGGGATAGTGAACAAATGTTGGAAGGATACCTTCATTGCTTTGTCTCGATAAACAAAGCACAATGGTTCAAATGGTAACCATTTGAACCATTGGCGGAATGGTGGTATAACACTTCCTTTCTACTGCAACAAAATGACACCATTTATGGCATATGGATACCACCCTCCTTCCATCACTTCTTCTCTAAAGAAAATCTAAGGTTCAAGCGTTGGAAGATCCAGCCGAGAATCAACAACAAGTTCTCCAAATATTAAAAGGACAACTGACCATGGCACAAAATCGCATGAAACATGTGGTCAGCATACAGTAGTGGAAATAATTTTTGAAGTAGAGGTTAGGGTATTTTAGAATTCCACAACCAGCCTAGTATATGTCTCTCAAGCAAGCCAAGAAGGATAATAAATTGTCACCCAAAATTACTATGGCCCTTATAAGGTGTTGCAAAAATTGGTACTATGGCATGTAATTGGAGTACTGCGTCTTCAAGGTACACCAGTTTTCCATGTTTCATACTTAAAAGAAAGTTATAGGCAGCGGATCCGAGTTCAAACTATATTGCTAGAACTTGGCGAGGAAGGAAAAGAAGCCGATATTAGACACAGAAGCCATCGACACAAGAATTTTTCGGTTGAGGAATAGATCCATTTGAGTATCTCATTAAATGGAAACTGTTGAGATTAAAGGCAGGAAGATGAGTCTTTGCTCTGAGAAGCATCGAGTTACTCAAGCGTTCTGGAGACAACACTTGTCTCAAGGGGAGAGTAGCCCTAATATTGGCTCATTACCACTTAATTGGGGCATATTAGATTAGTAATATTATTTTATTTATGTCGACTTTAGGCCATTGGTTGTAATTTAGATTAGTAATGTTATTTTATTTATATTCTCTTTATTCCATTAGTTGTAACTATAACTCCCAGTCTCCTATATATACCAAGGAGACATTTTCATTTTGAATCATCTTGTACTTGAAAATTTAAGTGGGGTAAAAGGAAGTTTGCCCCCTCGAAGAGGCTTATTATCACGGAAATTATCTCTTTTCAAAGGCGTTGAGTAATTTTCACAGGGGTTTTCTATGCTATATTGATGTTTGGTTCTTAACATTTAGATACATCAAATGCAAACCCATTTTGAAAACTTTGTTTTAATTGAATGTATTTTTTGTGTCCTGGGTATTGTACTGGCATCATATTCGATTGATCTATTTACATCTTCTATTCCAACATACCAAAAATACCTTCACAAGACAAAAACTTGTTAATTTAAAATCTCTCAAGAAAATGATTGAATATTGAATATAAATTTGAACACATTCAAATTTATATATCCCTACTAATACATACATGTAACATTTATATATATAGACACACCACGTACATCCCTTGGATTATTTTCATGGCTTAGTGTATGTTTGCACCATTCAACAACTTGTTCATCAGATTCAAATCGATCAACATGAGGTTTCATATGATACCTTCAAAGTGATCGTTTTATACATGCCCCTGCACCATCATTCTCTCCTTTTCCATGACCGGTCTAAAAAAATTCCAACAATGTGTAATCTTTGTTTTATGAAGGCGACATAACCAATAGAATGATAATGAACATTTGAAGCCCGTACTTCCTTCGGACCATATTCAATGTTGATCGAATATGATTTGGCGTTCTTTCAATGAATCCATAAAGTTTATCAAAACAATGTTGTACATAATGTGTTTCATGTGTTCGATCATCACTTATATAAAAGTGATATTCTTTAATAACATGTCGATTTTTAGATTTGGTGTATTCTATATTTGGAAGACTTCATTGAGCATGTCTATATAGAACATGGACAAATATAGTGACTTGATCAGAATGATAATATTCACTTTGTATTTCTTTTTGTCCAACGAATGTGTAATTCTCTACAAAATCAACCACAGACAAAATTTTCCCTGGTGTAAACACTTCACGTGATTGTTTGGATTATAGATCTTGCCATCAAGATCTATGTGAATCTTGGTGTATTGCGATTTCTTCCTCAAACTTCTTCAAAACTCTAATAAACTGATTTTATCTACCTTCAAATCAAGCCTTTTGGAAATAACATTTGAAGAATGTGGAGTCGTTTTGCTCAAATATTCATATCTTTTCCAATTGGCTCTTATATTAGAAAATGATTGATCATTCATATCAATATGATGCTTTGAATGAAACAAACTTAGATTTCCACTTGATCATTTCCTCCCACCAACACATTTTTTTTTTTTGTAAAAGATAAATCATCATCTTCTCTTTCACATAGGAATTTGAGGATAAAAACACGAGTTGTGGAAGGAGGAGGTGAATCGGCCATAAAGTTTTACCAAAATCAAAGGGTATAGTAATACAACTCAAACTCCACATGATAGCAACAACAACAAGTGTCACGAAAAATGATGAGTCCTAACAAACCATGGTTTTTTGTTGCTCAAATGTATTGATAGAAATTTTGCAACTTCTTTGTGCTCTTCTTTGAATTTATTAAAGCAACTCTATTTGTGTCATTGGCAATATATGTTTTGAATGTTCTTCATATTGATTTCATGCTATTTTTTGGCCTTAGCACATCCCTTGTATGTGGTGAAACATGAGATTCTTCAACCAACAATTATGGGCCAATTCTTTAACATTTTAGCAAGTCTATCTTTGTAGGGTTGTTTAGAAATCCTTGTCCAACAAGCTAATTCATCATTTACATCTATTTGGAAGCGAAATTTTCTATGTTTGTGTAATGTTTTTCTTGGCGTTCCCAAAGTTTTTTCCATGTGTAGTGTCAAGCGATCTTTTATATTACTCACAGAGACAATTGTTGTTTGTAATGTTTTTCGTGCAACACAGACATCTTCTTTTGAGAGAGATTTTTCAAAAGCTTTAATACACTAGTTATATTATTAAAAACATTCTGTTGCACCTTTGTCCTTTGTCGACTTTTGAATACATAATAATGATGTAGCTTCTTTTAACTTTTGACTTCAATAGAAAGTAAAAGAAGTTGGAGCACATCATTCGCGTTCATCTTTGAAATAAGTATTATACATATTCTTGGTTCAACATATTATATAATGCTTATCTTTTTCTTTCCAAATTTGTCGATCAACATTTTCTAATATTTCATCATCAATGGCTGATAAATTCTCCCACATATTTCAATTTAAAGTTTATATTAAAACTATAGCAGAACACAAATTCACTAAGTTATATATACTTGAGTGTTCATCTTATATTAATCTAAATTTATGTACACATACCTATAGGTGATTAAGTCTTGATTCAATTTCGGTTTCAACGTCTTCTTGACATTATGAGACAAATCTATTTATGTTTTTTGAAAAACATCAAATTGTAATTACAATCAATTATAATATTTACAATATTTTAATTTGAATTCTATACTTTGAATTTTGTACTTTGAATCTGAGTCCCAATGTGTGTCGTGTGCTTGATCATCATATGCATCTGCATACATGTTGAACTTCTTCTTGCCGAAAATCTCTATTGACATTATCATCATTTATTTATTCAATATTTTACGCGTTCTTGTTTCTTTCTCAATAAAGCTCTTTCCTTTGCTCGATTTGGCTGGTATCATCTAGAAGTCACGATCATATTTTCTCTTAGACTTTTGTTTCCCATGGGTTTTATAGTTATGCATTAAAAGATATGTTCAATAAAGACTTCACGCTTGAAAAATGCTCAACATTTATCTTTCAACCCATAAATTGTTATTCCAATAAAACTTGAACAAACATCATTTTACCTTATTCAACAAAAACCAAAGATGATTCGAAACTTTGTTTAAGTGTTTTAAAAACCACCATGTATCGATGTCGATCCTCAGGTTAACCTTATGGAACAGAGGGAATAAATAAAAAGAAAAGAATACAAGCTATGATCAATTAATAGAAGTGCTGAAATCCATATCCCTCGAGCTCATATCTTTTTGTTCATTTGATGGATTGTGTTAAATTTGTTAACATTGCCAATCCTATTTGTAATTTGGTCTTGAAGAGAAAACATATCCTGACGATGTTTGTTTCATATTTTCTTCTGAGGATGGGAGTCAAATAAAGCCGATTATTTATTAGAAGACACGGAAGCTGTTTAGTTTAATGATTAGTTGAATTCCCTATACTTTGGTAGAAAAATGAAATTGCAGCGAAACCAAAACTAAATTCTCAAGCATAACTAAACTTCGGTTGTAGACTCCTACAGAGCGGTGAGGAATTTGGTTTCTAAAATGACGCAGCATTTCCAAAATTTGAATCTTCTTTAATTAGGTATAATTTGTTTTCATTTTCTTTATTTTATCTAATTTTTATTTAATTTAAAAAAACTACTACATAATATTTTCGTGGAACATTATGATTGATTGAAATGAAATATGATATCTCAAAAATGTCTACGTTGAAAAAATTGAAAAAATATATTCATAATCCTTAAGCTGATTCTTTTCAAAGGGGTATATTTAAATTTTAGTTTAAGTAAAAATTAAGATAGATACAAGGTGTAGAAAAACATGTTTTAAACTCACATAGCGTTTTTCAGCTTGGTCAACTTAAAAAAATTCTAGAAATTATAATATTCATCCGTTAAATTAAAATACTTAGGTCATAATAAAATAGAGTCTCTATAGATTGTTCTGCCGATTATATTTTGTTTCTTCAAAATATAAGTTTAATAATATATACTGTTGTAGAAATAAGTAACTCATTATCATTCATTTCATGTTTAAGAAACATATTGTTAAACAATTGTCAAATTGACATATCAAATCATTGATAAAAAAATTGAAAAATAGTCATTTGGAAAGCTAACACAATTATTCACGAGAACATTTTTATTGTAAAGTGAAATTCTAAATAAAAAATACTTTTGTATGTAGAAAGTTGAATAACTTGTGAAAATCTGATTTTTTCTCATAAAACGAGCAAAAGTGTAACCCATCTTCATGATTTCCTGTTATATATGGATGGATTTTTTTATATGTTATATTTTAATAAAATAATATTGGTTCTACCATAATATTTAAAAAGCTAAAAGTTTGTTTTTCTTTGATGAAACAGGTTAACTACCTAATACTCAATTTTTTTATGAAACATATTAACTACCTAAAACCTAAAAGCATTTGGCATTTAGTTACTAATAGTCCGTCACAATTCACTAGGGAGGAGTAAAGCCTCTTTTTGTGAGGAGAGACAAAGGAATTTTTAAGAAAAAGCTGAAAGAAAAATACTTAAAAAGAAAAATTACAGATCTAGGCATGATCTAAATGATGTTTCAGTGATTATGCAAGGAAACATTTATTGTTTTGTTTACTTTCACAAGTTTTGTTTTTATTGTAAAGTGAAATTCTAAATAAAAAAAATACTTTTGTATGTCGAAAGTTGAATAACTTGTGAAAATACAGTTTTTTTTCTCATAAAACAAGCAAAAGTGTAACCCATCTTCATGATTTCACCCAATTATATATGGATAGTTTTTTATATGTTATATTTTAACAAATAATATTGGTTCTACCATAATATTTAAAAAGCTAAAAGTTTGTTTTTCTTTGATGAAACAAGTTAACTACCTAATACTCAATTTTTTTATGAAACATATTAACTACCTAAAACCTAAAAGCATTTGGCATTTAGTTACTAATAGTCTATCACAATTCACTAGGGAGGAGTAAAGCCTCTTTTTGTCGAGGAAGACAAGGAATTTTTAGAAAAAACTGAAAGAAAAAAATACTTAAAAAAAAGAAAAATTACAAGATCTAGAGCATGATCTAAATGATGTTTCTCAGCAGGTATGCAAGGAAACATTTATTGTTTTGTTTATTCCTGTTATCCATGTAAAAATAAGGTTGTTTTATTTAGACCTTCCAACTTTGAGGGTGTCATTATTATATGGGATATTTTAATGAAAACAAAATTTGGTTCTGATTTCTGCTTCCAGTTTCATGTGACTTCTAACATCTTAACTTAGTATTTATAACGCTTAATCTGTTAATGTTTTATAGGATATTATTTATCATTTGATAAGTTAGGCTCATTTATTATGAATAACAAGTTCAAATGGTTTGAAAAAGTACAAAGGCATTGTAATTTGCATTGGCCAATAAAAACTATACCTTTCTGATTTCCTTGACGAAAATAAAACACACCTTGTACTCCAACATGAGATCATACATACTTTCACAAGTAAAGACCAAAAAATATTACCCACCCAACAATGTGAGCAATTACACCGAGCAATAGGTATATCCACAAGTAATCACTCAAGATTGAAAATGTGGCACATAAATATAGCCATATTCCCATTTCCAAACATGTGAGTGGAAATAGACTATGTTGCAGATAGAGATGAAAATGTAATATTATAATTTTTTGAAATAGATTGTACTGCAAATAGAGATGAAGATATACTATTATAATATATTGGTTCAAGAGATTCCATCACATGTATGAGGGCATGTGGATAGGAAGAGTCTCATGCCACCATACAAATTATGAACAATTTTAAATTGTTTTTCTAATTTATGCTCCAAAATAAGCCTCTTTATCTTCCAGTGTACTTGTTACTCTCAAGAAAACCTCATTAACAATATCTACTGAAGCAATTTCCAACTGTTGGAGCCTACAAGAGATTGCAAACATAATGATGCATTGTTCCTTAATGACTCCATTTTTCCTATTAGTACATCAAGCAAGGGTTTACATAGGTTTCTTAAAACACCCTCTTGTTGGGCCTCTATGCTAAAAGTATCAATGTCATACCTAGATATGCCTGCAACAACTCTTCCACAAGCTTGTTGTAGAGGAAATGACCTTGTACTTGAAGATAGACTCTTCACAACAATGGCCATCATTTTTCTTATAAGAGAAATGATGTTTTTTCCATGCACTTTGGCAAGTACTTCATAAGAGAGATATTGCATACTGGCAAGTAGAAGCCTTGTTGCTTTCTTTAGAGTTTGAGACTTTGTCTAAGAATAGAGGTATTATCCTTGTGTTCATAAGCTTTACATAGCTTTTCAGTGCAGCACGGTTGTTCGTCTCCTATCTAGATCCTTATCTAGATTGGAAAGTTCTTGTTTTACTAAGGGGCTCAACGCTTTCCCCATTAAAGACCAATGAACAAATACTAGAGAAAAGTAAAAATATAGCAAGAAAAACTTTTTTATTTTCGAAACATTGTATTAAATTTATACCATAAAGGTTATCTGACCTCTTATTTTCTTTATCAAAGAATCTCATGCTTTGAAATTCCTTTGTATGTCCTCGAGTGTTTTGATGGCTCATACTTATGTGTGGTGAAAAAAAGAACCCAAATTAAAAAACCTTTCAAAATAGAAGTGGAACAAAGAATAAAAGATGTAAAAGCAAGGATGAACGTAGCACTGACTTATGTATACGCCTATAGCTTCGATATTAGGTATGTCAATACTACACATAATATAAGAACAACCATTCAATAGGTGGATTGGGTTACAAACTTCACCAACAATGCTCTCAGTGTGGTCGATGCTCTAGATACTTACAGGAAGGATATGGTCCTATGGAGGACTCCCACAAGGAAGAGATCGACCAATCCCTTTATTACTGCACATTATTACCATCTTCCTAATAAAAATTGGGATTGGGATGTATTAGTGGTGGATGAACTCGTTTGAAATTGTAAAATAGAATCGATTATTTTTCTAAAAATAAATAAATTATAAATATCATAATTCAATACTTTGTATTAATAAGCATTATATGAGTTTGTATAAATAACACGATTTAATAGTTTGTATTTTACTTATTGACATGGAAAGGATAAGCATGAAAACGAGGCTTACCTGGTAATCCATTAGTGTGGTACTCCATTAGTGTGTTGTGTTGGTGTTATTTACTCAACTCAATGTCATCATGGATAATAGGATATGAGTGTATTGTGTCCCAATAATTGTTAGAAGATGTACAACACTACCACCACAATTTTTATACTCTGTTGATCACATAATGTAAGTTTTCAATAGAGAAACTCACACCACTGGATGCAAAGTACAACACATGATATATTATTTGAAGGCATCTTGATTCCATAATTATTATTGCTATTTGTTTTAAATTGTAAATGGATATTTATAAATATTATAGAGATGGTCAAGTGGACATCCATCATAAGCATCCCACATCTACCATAAGCATCCCATCCATTGGACTAACAAAAAATCTATGCAAGGAGAAGGAGAGTGAATGTTTAACAAGTCATGGTAGGGTGTTATGAAGAGTTCAAGATTTATATGTTTTTTTAGGGTGTTAGTAGGGTGCCTTTGTTCAACATTTCCCACACAAAAAAGTACTTCGTTGTCCATTACGATTGGTAAATTTCATGCATTTTTCAACATGTCTTGCTTTGTGTGATCAGTTCCCTCCCCAATGTTTCACATTTGATATATATTTGTCTTGTTTCTTATGGTTTTGATTATTTCATGCATTTTATAGCATCTTCCACATTGTTTTAGGGTTCACCCCCTCTTGATGTATGATCTCATGCCATCTTACAACAAGTTTAAACTTGACCTTGCCCAATTTTGCTTCTATAGGTTATAGGTTAAGTAGCATAGTAATTGTCCACATAAACAAGAAATATTATTGGAGTAGTAATAGGATTAAGAAAAATATTGATGTGAGAGACAATAAAGAGTTCTCATTCTAGATTTAAAATCCACCATTTATGCATAAATAGATGAAACAATCCATTTTCTCCAATTGTGGGGAGGCACCACGGATGAAGCAGTTGTGGAAATCAATATTGAAAAGTTGAAAAAGTGTCGGATATATACGAGGAGAGGTTGTCAAAGAGAAAGTACTCGGAGGGAAATTTTGCGAGGAATGCGTACCATACAAAATACAGGGCTACTTCGATATGCATGACCTATTTTGTGAGATTCTGTGAAAGGGGGTATTATGAAAAACAATATCGTGGAAACCTTTTACCAAAGTAAACCCTTGTTGGGTATGTACAGTAGAGATTTATTTCGTTTGTATTATATCTTTAAGTATAATTTTGTGGCCATTGAAATGTTTCTTGTATTCTTCACCTTTTTCTTCAGTTTCTGCTAGAATTGGATGGATTATCAAGAAATGGGGAAAAGAAAACATCGAAGCGAGGGAAGGGAACACCGAGGAAATGGATCCTACTTCTACTAGAATCAGTAGTAGGATTGTATCTTGTAGGATGGATTATCAAGAAATGTAACTTTAGTATTTTTATAGGGCTCTTCTTCCTCTTCCATTTTCTTTGGAAATGTAGGTCATATATATGTGATTATTATAGGTGGGCATGCATCTGGGTGATTCAACTTTGGAGCTATGTGATTATTGCAAGTGGGCATGCAACTCATTGATTCATCTTTGGAGTTATAGAATCATTGAAAATATTTTGGGAGATGTGGGATGAACATGGACCTTGTAAAGTATTTATTTTCCATCCACAAACAAAATTATAATTGAGAATTGGATGGTATTCATTGCACAATCTTATACACAAAAAGTCATATTGTATTACTTACAATAACCTAAGATACATCACACTTAAATAAGTGTTGTGAGATCCAAATTATTCCACTCTTGGAGGGAGAGGTTGGGAGAATCTCTCAACATCCTCCAGCAAACCCAATACAAACCCTGACAAGGATGATTTTAGGGGAGGAATTTCGCTCATGGGCAAAATTAAGGGGCCTCCAAATTTTTATTGGGCGATTTTTTTATATTATAATGTTTTTTAAAAACTTTTTTCATTTTCGCATAGTTTATTTTAAAACAAAAATTGTATGTAGGGTTCGCCCATGTTTTTAGGAGGGAGAGAGAAGAAAAAACAAGTTTAGCCCATGAAAATTCGAGCTTCAAGCTTCTGGTTGCCCAATTCCAAGAAATATGGGAATTTCTGGTAGAAGTTCACCCAAGTCCAGAAAATATGGGAATTTATGGTTGAATTTTTCCCTCCCATTTGTTTTAAATCTAGGTTTAAAGTATAATTCATGCCCAAATTCATAGTATGCGAAGTTAACGTATTGAATCTTCTGTTCACCTAATTTCTTAAGACTAGAGGGATTTATGGGAGCGATTTGTGCCTCCCATCCAGTGTAAATCATATAGGATCTACCAATATGTTCATTGGGTTCAAGTTGAAGCTTTTTGATTATTTTCTCATCTCCAGAGGTTCTTGAGTGTCGGGCGGGTTACCACGATTGATCTTGAATTTTTTTGGGTTTCTCAAATGCCGAACAATGTCTTTCTTCTATTATTGTAGACTAGAATTGATTAAGCAACTAGGTTGCAAGCTCACCTTCGTCGACTATCTTGAGGTAATTCATCTTTATCCCTTTGTTGTTTCATTTCATGACAATGGGAAATTTTTGCAACATTGCATCTGGCCATCATTTATTCAAATCCTCAGATCACTTTGGAACACTTCATTTTCTTGCAACACTGCATTTTCCACAAACCTTGATTGTTTCCTTGGTGAAATTGCTTTAGATCCTACAACAACTATTTCTATTGAGAAATGACGTGTCATTTTCATGATATTCTTTGATTCCAAAGGAAATAGATTACATAAATATGAGGAAAGAACAATTAGCAGAGACAGTGCCTTCCTTTAACTAGATCGTAGGTTCCAATATTGACAGTGAAATGAGTTTCATTTTTTTTTTATTTTTTTTTGCTAAAACTTCTTCTGCCAGTAGATAATGCTAATTGATTTTCCTAGATTTGATGGAAATACCACTATCAAAAATTCTAGAACTAGAGCATATAAGATTCACATCATATTTCAAATTATAATGAGCATGATTTGACTTATGAACCAACCACAACTCCATTCCATGGAATTGATCCTATGCTTGCTAGACTAGTTGTTGTTACCAAAATAGAAATTTCAAAAGAAACTTTCTTTGTTTCGGCTTTTTCTTTCTATTTTTCCAGTTTTATTTCCAACAAGGATTTTGGTTTTGGACATGGAACAGACTTCCAGGCTCAAGAAGATACATAGGATTCCACATAGTTTCTAGGTAGAGAATCAATATTTCCTAAAGAAATCATATTAACTAAACTTGACACTGAGATCCAGTCTACAGGAGAAAGAAGATTTTTCAATGTTGTTGATTGTAAATCTGGGATTTGGATAGGAGAACAAGATTTGGCATCTTTACAAGTTAGAACCAAAGTAACTCTCAAATATCTATTAGTTTCATTTTCCTTCTTCATCGTTTGATGATTGGTTACTTCCAAATGCCCTTTATTCCACTTAGAAGATATCTTCAAATTCTTTTCGTATCTAGACTTTGTCTCTGTTATTTTATTTATCTCACATGTTTCAACCATATCCATTTCCCTCACTGTTGATATGTCATTATTGACCTATTTCTTGTGGAGTTTATCCTCTTTAGCATGCACAAATTTTGATACCATTGGATCACTGTGATACATATTCTTATCGAGACTAACCTTTTCTAGAGTATATCCAACGAGAGGATCAACTATAGAACTTTTCCATAGCCCAATGTTTTTAATATATCTATCTGGTAAAACTACATTTTCAATAGATGGAGACATTGGAAATCTAAGTATATGCTCCACCTGTGGTGGGGCTTGGGAATCATCTATTCGTAGTGATAAGGCATTTGAAACTGGAGCACTACAGATATAATCAAATAAGATATCAACAATATCACTGTGGATTATTTTCCCAAACTGCATTAAACTGAATAACCTTGGCCTTTTCAAAACTTTTATCCAGGAGAAAATTTCAAAACTCCATAATGCAGCACTGATCCCAATTCTATGGGCAAGGTGACCTCATCAAGAGAATCAAATATGGATGATCTAGCCAAGTATCTTTTCATGTTCTTGAAGCTTGGCCAAGGAGTTTTATTCTTGTATTGTTCTTATTCATGGATCTGACTTCTTGATACTTGCATCTTGTTCATAAGCCCTGACTTTGCTATTTGAATGTTGTAGAAAAGGATTATATATTTGCTTCTTGTAGAATTATTAAGAGTGATTTCACTTCAATATGATGTAGGGTTATCACTATTAAGAAAGTGAGATAACAAGCTGACATCTTCTTAAAGGAAACCACCTTCAGAACTGTCCTATTGAGAACTTATGTTTGAACTATACCTCAGGATGAGACTATAAATCTTTTTTGCTTCAATGGATTCTTCCCTTTCTTGGAATATTCTCAAGCATGAAATTACAGGAGACCTAGAAAAAAAGAAATTTTTTCCCAAACATAGGTATATATACTTTTGAAATTGATCAAGGATCTACACCCACCAAAGTTTGAATTTGGGTCATTATCATGGTGACACCCCAACACAAACCACTAGATTGATGACTATGATCTGAAGCTTAGGTATAAAGGTTTTTCTTAATATTTTGGGCAGGGTCCACTTTCTCTCAAAGGACAAAAAAAAATACGGCCCTATATACATCCTCTCAAACTTTTGTCATAGCTCAATAGATATGCACATCCACTTTTAGAAATTTATGTTTGCATTACAGAGAAAATAGAAATATCTTGTGAAGCCATTTTTTTCAACATTTATATATAATTAGTTGATCATTAGTTATAATCTAAAACTAAACTTTCTCCATCAAGTAGGTTGTGAAGGAGATAATAATAGGTGGAGCATATTATTGTTTTGAATGTGTTGGTAATGTTTAGTTCATGTGGACCTCCTTAGAGTCCTGCTGCTATGTACTTCTCATTCCTACACATTAGTCATTTTTTTTAATTGAATATGTTTTTCTCAAAAAATAATGTTTAGGATATGATGAATTGGTATGCTGTAGATTATTAAAAAATTTAGAACTAAAGTAAAAATTATTGACTCTTAAATTGGAGTTCCTAGTGGAAAAATGGAACTTTCAGCACATTATGGACCACTTCTTAATGGACGTACTTTGAAAGGCACACTAAATGGATGGAAAAATAGGTCTAAGTTGCCAATGTTAGTTTAAATGCACAAGAAAAAGGTAAAACATGAAAATTTCATATGATTTTTTGTGTTTTGTTATTTTTGTATTGTAGAATACAAGCATCAAATGTCTCTTTTGGCATTGTAAACTAAGTATGCATAAAAATAATTTAAGTACTTACCCCCCTCCCCTTTCTTTATCAAGAGGCTATTATTTCCTCTTATTGGTGGAACATTTGTATTGAATTATCTACATCTTTTCCCATACATTTGAGACCTCATCATAGTTGCACTGCATGCGACGATCATACTAGGACTTCCTCCACATAACAATATTTTTGGCATAATTTGATCTGGTTGAAAGGGGGATCATGTGGCCCCAACATATGTGCAATATATTAAACCTGTGAGGAGGCTCAACTATTTGCGCAACATGGGATACCTGAATTGAGTGAAAAAAGTAAAAACTGGTCACAGTGTTGAAAAGTGCAGGGGAGGAATTTGGTGAACATATGCACAATCTCCAGAGAAAAAGCTTAAGGGATTTACTAGTAAAGTACAGAAGTGGCATTGATTCGAATGCGAGGAAATGTAGAGTGCAATTACAGTGCTAACTAGGAACAAAGTATGTGCAATATTGTAAGAAGAACAAAAAATCTAAGTATATATTCCTTGTACAGTATGCATAACAATAAAAATAAAGTTATAAAAAAAAGTTAAGAAGAACAATGCAGTGTAACAGAATACTTAGGATAATTAAGTATGTTCTTGGCATTGTTATTTGCCTACCTACATGATGAACAATAAACCATAAATCAAACAAGAAATCCAATGAGCATCCCACAAAAGAAAAGCAAGAAGACACGATAGGTTTTCTCAATGATGTATGATCGTTATTGCAATTGAGGACAAGATTAAGCAGGGGTTGTAGCATTAACATTGTATGCTCATTTACTTGTGGAAGAAGATGTTTGAGATTGCCTTACAAAGTATAGAAAAAAAAATATTCTAATCACTTCTAAGAGGATTTACAATGCCATATGTTACATATTTATAGAAGTTATATAATCAATGCTCAATATCCAATATAGTACCTAACGAAGAACCTTAGGCTCAGTGCACGAGGTTGATCATTGCCTCATTTCTGGAAATCATTTCCATTAGGATATTTTCTCACTTGGTTAGATTTGACCATTTCCTTTGGTGTAGTCCTAGCAACAACCCATCCAACTTTGATAACCTACTTTGTCATATTTGTAGTTCCTCTTGAATGTGAGGTGGCTATCACTGAGGTATCATAGGGTGTTGACTTATGTCTCTGACACAAAATTTGATGCTCTATTACCAAAATATAGTCTTTGAAAAGGTAACATTGGTGTAACATTCCCCGGGCCACCCGCGGGCTAGGGAATTCCATTCCAGAGAAATCTCTCACACTTTGAAACTAGTTGGTAACATCCCCAGCCTTAAACAGGCCAGACCATGCTACTCCATGGAACACTTTTGTTATTTTATTGTAGAACATACGGTAACATACCCAGTAATCAATTGAGCTATGCCACATAAATTTTCTCTTCAAACTGCATGCAACTTAAACATATACATACAACACTCTTGCAGAAGATTTACATATAAACATAAACAAGCAATTACATTATGTAATATATGAATTTATACTGAAATAATAGTAACCATAGATATGCAACATATACAGGAAAATACCCATAAACATATAGGTAATTATAATCACATATATGATAAATCGTAACATAAGCACGTAAACAACAATGCAGCATATCATTTTGTCATATGATTGGTACTTATCTTAGAAAGATTGTCACCAACTACGTACAAACCATCCATGAACCTCCCAACCTTAGACTACACTGTTAATCACTCTCAACAGTGAGTCACCCCCAAGCTAGGACTGAACTCCACCCGGATAAAGGGTTCCTAACCAGGCTAAGGCACATGGACAATAGGAAAGACTCCGTATTAGGTGCTCACTCAACTAAAAACCTACAATCTCTCATTCCCCACATGCATGTCCCACCAAGGGAAGTGTGCCCCTTCTATGCTCAACAGTCCCTCGGCTACCCCACTTCCCTTCCAAGGATTCAACAACAGGTCGGACCAGAAGTCTCAAAGCACTATAGCTGTAGTTTAGCACCTTCGATAATCAATCCCCAACAATTATCTCACTTGAAGAATTGCTCATGGTCCTGAAAACCCACTTCTTCAATCTCACTCCAAGCTAACCAAGTACACCAACTGGAAAAAGCTATGGGAACAAGCTTAGATATGGTGAAATGGGTGTCTCAAGGATAACAGATTGTGTGAGTGAAAATGGTCATGGAATCATTGACTGGATAACTGAGTGAAGGAAGGAATAACCATGAAACTCATCATGAAAGTGATGGTGAGAATGATGGTCAAGATGCTAGTAAGAATCCCCGTGAAAAGTGACCAAAAGAGCTAAGTCCCCACGATATGAATGCATGTCTCCAACTTGACACTTGTCATTGTTAATGTTTATGTCATTATTATAGTTCTTTGCATTTCAATAGATAAGAGCATCATAAGAACAAGATCACTGAGAAATACACATTCACAAGAGACACAACATTTATCCTAGGA
>SNQJ01S0143798.1:9533-22086 GCA_010110895.2 Picea sitchensis
CTTTTACAAAACCCCGAGACGCGAAAGTCAGAGAAGGTCTGACTCCTTTCGGGCTTCTCGAAACTCGCAACTTTGCGACTTGAGTTGTTGGGCCTTTGTGCTCTTTTCTTACGAGAACCCGAAGTACAAGAATTCAACAGGATGTTAAATCCCATTTCAAACGACACGTGTCCACCACCTGTCACCACTTCTTCCTCTCTCTGGGCATCTTATTGTTACACCACTAACGCAGGCTAGTTCTTCCCTACTCACCTCCCTATGATCGTGGGTTAGGACCACAGGCCAAACAAACTAGGCGCCTTTTTGTGTTTCATGACTCATCGATACAAGTGAGTCCAATATTAAAGGTAGAATGGCAAGGGGGGCTCCAGAATAAAACCCTGGCCGTAGATCTGGGTGCACAGATTTTGGCCGTCTGGATCTATCCACGGCATAACAACAAAGCACTAGCTCCCTTTCTTTAGTCCCTATCTCGATAAGACCACATACGCACCTAAATACAATAACCTTTCACAACTCGCGACCTCACGAGTCGTGAGTCAAAGACCCTTGAATTTTCTTCACCAATTGCCGATACCCAAGATTCCGATATGGTATGGCCCCTCCTTATTAGTGCTCTCAATGTGTGACCACTGACTAGGGATAACTACTAGACTTTCTCGCAACCTGCAAGTTCGCAAGTTGAAAGGTTGAACCTCTGGGCCCTTCTTTTACAAAACCCCGAGATGCGAAAGTCAGAGAAGGTTTGACTCCTTCCGAGCTTCTCAGAACGCAACTTCACGACTTGAGTTGTTGGGCCTTTGTGCTCCTTTCTTATGAGAACCCAAAGTATGAGAAGTCAACAAGATGTTAACTCTTGTTTCAAACAACACGTGTCCACCACCTGTCACCACTTATTCCTCTCTTTGGGCATATTATCGCTACACCACATGTCAACCACATGGGTCCCACCAAGCGGACGTGCCACGTGATGCACAAGCTCTCACAACTCGCAAGCTCAAGACTTCTACGGTCAAAACTGATTCCCCTCAACCTCTGAGACCTCGATATGCATTATGGTGAGGAGGTCCTGACTCAATGGTTGCTCCTACTTCTTGCTATTCGGGACTTCGCGACTCCAAGGGTTTGGTCTTCCACCTCCAAACTCACAAATCCCTGATACGTGATGTATCGAGATGTCAGATCCCATGGATTTCCTTCCTCTTTGATCAATGGCCCAGTTCACATCACGATCTCATGACTCGGGACTTCGTGACTCCAAGAGCCTGGTCTTCCACCTCCAAACTCACGAATCCCCGATACATGAAATGGTCAGATCTCTGCCACCTATCCTCCAACATGGACGGTCCCGATGTCTTCGAGACTTTCGAGACATAGTCGAGTTCACTCTCCCGCCTAAGTAAAGGTTAATATCGATGGCTTATAGAGCTCCGATGGGTCCCTGGGATCTACAGTCTAGGATCCCATTGCTATTTATGAAGGCTGAAAGGGCGAGGTGTTAACGCCTACACTCTTTCTCTAGATATGTCGGTGTTGACAGGCTTGGGGTATTCTCGAAAGGATTTCGACCATTCATTTACCAAGCGATAGGGTATTTTCTTTCTATATTTGAATCTTTCTATCCCTTATGAGCTTGAATCATGAAGTTCAAACTCTCAGAGCTTAGACAACTATCCCATGACCCCAAGACCTTAGAAAGCTACTCTTTCTTGCATAAGGGTTCCAGACCCGGATTGCATGAACCCTTAGACAGTTCTCGGGCAATTATCCCTTATCTTAATCGTTTCTTTGGTAAGGTTCAGTACAGTTACAAGGTTTATGGGGTAGTTCTCGGAAAAGAGTACTCTCAAGGGGCCTTCCCATAATATTACGAGAAATTAAGAAAATAAGATGATTCTTGGTGGAGTGAACTCATGTCTCAGACTTAATCATTTGTGCAGAAAACAACTATGGCATGTAAGCATACACAAGCATCCATTCTATCAAATCAAATGTTAGGTAAACACTTCTATTCAGAACTATTTACAAGCACAGAAAACTAAACATACGATTATGGAATTAACTTCAAATAACACTTATTAGAAATAACACAAGAGGTGATGCAACTGATGAGAGGGGTGCTCATTTCCTCCCAACCGTAGGCTCAACGACTCCCAACAGATTTACCACTAGCCACCCCCGAGCTGAGGCCACAATGCTGCGAGATTGAGTCTCTACTTTCCAGTGACCGAGAACGAAGGTTACGCTCCTTCTTCTCTACTATCACTCACTCTGTATTTTCAAGAGTTCCTCTTCCTTCCCTCGCGTCTACCCCCTTCTTGCTTCTCCCTCATGCCTTTTTCCTCTTGCGAGGTTGTGTGTGGAGCAATTTCCCTCTCACTGGTTAGGCCTGACAGCGCTACGAATGGGCAGTTCGCCCCCCCCATCCCTCATTACTCATGAGGATCCCTTTACCTACCAATCCTGGTGAGTCATTTAATTCGGGGCCAGCGAGCCGCTCTTGGTTCTCCGGGCCAGTGAAGTCCAAATACGGTATTGGTTTCGATGGAAGTTAACACCACCTTTCCAGGTGCCTTCCACCACCTTTCTTCAGCCATCATGGTCTCTTTTTCTGCATATCCCCTCTCAACAGTCCTGCAATATATATATTCATAATATTATTCACATTCATCGACCTTTTTCACAAGGTCCATTCACATTTTTGAGTTTTCCACAGTTCTTGGCCAGTATAGTTATTTTTACAGACTGGGGGAAACAGGTGTTACACATCCCATACCTCGTGTGGATTCTTTTCATTCAGTTTTGATGAGGGTGATCGATTGACCAGGTAACATGCAGTATACACTGCCTCTGCCCAGAATTCATGTCCTAACCTAGCACCACTGAGCATGCACCTTGTTTTGTCCATCATTGTCATGTTCATTCTTTCTATAAATCCATTATATTGAGGTGTATATGGAGAAATATTCTACCTTGTTATACCCCACTTCTTACATAATTCTTCGAATTCATTTTTCGCAGAACTCTCCACCATTATCCATCCTTGACACCTTAATTTTTTTCTCTGTTTGATTCTCCACAAGAGACTTAAACTCTTTAAACCCATCAAATACTATATATATATTCATGAGGAAATATATCAATGTATTCCTAGAGAAGTCATCTATAAGAGACATAGTACACAAATTTTCCCAAGGATGGAACCAACACAAGTCCAAACACATCACTATGCACCAATTGTAAAATTCCATCTTCCCTCGTTGCACCAAAGGGGGATGTTACTTGATTCTACTTTCGATATACAAAATGTTCACAAAAATCAAAATCCAGAGAGCAGTTAGACATACCTTCAACCATACCTTTACCATGTAGAACTTGAAATCCCTTCTATCCAATATGTCCCAAACTTTGATGTCACAACACAGTCTTTTCTCCAGAGAATGTAGGATGTTTTTCTTCTTCAACCCCAATATTAGGAACAATGGAACTATTGTAATGATCACTAATAGTGCTTCCTTGCAACTTATACATATTTCCAATTTGAACTACCTTCAACAACACCATTGCTCCTCAAACCATACAGTAGGTTTCTTTCTCAAACACTATTTTTACCACTACATCATCCATTTTTCTTACAAAAATTAAATTTCTATCTAATCTTGGGATGTGATGAACACTGGGTAGTGTAATAATCCTTCCATACATGAGATTCAACTTATCTTTTCCTCATCCTATTATTTTTTTTGTCGAGTCATAACCAAGGAAAAAATCACCCCCATCATACCTTTCACAACACAAAACCACTCCTTGCGAGGAGTCATATGAAAGGATGCACCTAAGTCAACCATCCATGCCTCATGATCTGCACATGTGCTTGAAGAATCCAAGTACACATATCCTCCTTCTTCTATGAATGTTTTTTCTTCTGTAGAAGGGGCATCATCAAATCCATTCTTTCTTTCAACACTTTTGGATCTACATTGCTTCTTTTAGTGCCCTTATTTTCCACATCTCCAGCATACCTTTACCAATTTTCCAGGACATTTGGATCTTCCCTTATATTTAGATCTCCCACTTGATGACTTATATCTATTTCTTTCATGGGAGCATCCTCTTGCAAATAAGGCATTTGTGCTCTGTCCTTCCATGTTTTTCAGTCTCATCTCCTCTAACAACAAGGATGAGAACACATGATCAAAACAACAGATAATAGATGACTTGCCATTGTATTGAAGGCGTTCGAATTCTCTGTCATTGATTCTCCATTTTTCATCCACAGGTTGTACAACTTCTTCCACAAGAAAAATTTGTTTACCAGGGACTTAGACTGATATAAAGCCCCTAAATTATTCTATAAAGCCTTGGGTGTATCTTCCTCTTACACATTTAGTAATACTAAATCTGAGAGACACAATCAGATTGTACTCTTCACCTTCCAATCCAACTTTTCTCGGTCTTCTTCTAACATTCTTGTAGGTGCAGTACCTGGATCTAGAACGATCCACTGATATTTGTCCACCAATATATCTTCCATCTTGAGCTTCCATAGCTCAAAATTTTTCCCATTAAATTTCCCGATCTCTATTTTCAAACTTCTCACCATTTCTTTTCACCTAAAGAATTGATACCACATATCTCCCACTATAACAAGGTTTATCATAGACCCGAGCCAAACCCCTAGCCACATAGGCATCCCCCAATAACATCTCTAAACCAAATGTATATTTTAACCTTGTACAATTAGTAATTTCAAATATATTCTTAATAAAGATAGAAAACATACAATGACACACACATACATTACACAAATACTTTTACCCTGGAAACCCAAATCGGGAAAACCAACAACCTATTTAGATCCTGGCCTCTAATATTGTATTCATCATATCTTCATTGTTTACAATAAAATACACACACACACACACACACACACATGATCTAGCATCATCCAAAACCACTAAGCCATTGACTTGGATTAGTCAACAACCCTAATTCCTTAACCAGAATTATAAACCATCGACAAAAACCATGTGCCGAAAAATCACTAAAAACAGACGCAAAAAATGCCAAAAAAAAAAATTGGGGGCTCCTACCCCCCTACAAACCACCCGAATAGGGGGGATCCTCCCCCTTGTGACCCCTCAAGAAGGGGGACTGTGCACCCCTATGAACCTCCTGCATTCCTAGTGAAACATAAACACTAGCTCTAGTTGTGCAAAGAATATAACACATACCCAATAGATACATCAAATGGTTGGATGGATTAACTAGAATTATCAGTTGTATGGGAAGAATAATGTTATTGTATGGTGGTTGTATAAATTATTGTACAATTATTCCCATGATTAGGAAGAGAAAGTCAACTAGGACAACAATGGTAGAGTGGTGAACAATATGGTGGCATGGATATATAGTGAGTTAAAGATAGGGTGATGGCTTCTTGGAATTTATGAGATGATTGACTGAAAGGGTAGCTGAAATGGCTAAGAAGAGGTGACGACTGAAGATGAGTTTGGTAATTGGAAATTTGGTGGCAGTAGTTGGTAGAAGAAGGCTTGAATGACATGAAATGGTCAGGATGATGCACATAATTGGAGTTTGGGTTATACATGTGAATGGTAGTTGGTTGGGTGGTGGGAAAGTGGGATGGTGGAAGAGAGATCTTCATGATGAGTAGAATGGTGTGAAGCATGTATTGATCCTTACAACTTGGTGAGTTTTTCTCATTTCTTTTGGCTACTACAATTTTGAAATTATTCACAAGCTAGGACCTAATACCATTTGATATGGAATAGAAGCTAGAAATGAAGTTAATATTATTTATATGTCCAAAAACGTGTCTTCTACATGAGATCACCTTCTTTTCTATAGGCGCATGGGATACAAAATTGGCATGGGATGGGACAATGAAGTTTCACTTTGTCTTCCTTTTTATTTAATATATTATAACTAACAATTTAATAGTTAATCACCAATAACACTAATCACTGCCCTCTCTCTTAATTATTTTCTTCCAACAAATGTGTCGTTTAGTTTTACCCTTTTTAATTATATACGGACTATAGTTTAGTGTTTACTCCCACAAAATCTTATTTGGGTTTGACCTATATATGGAACCTTCAAGAGAAATAGTCATTCTCAAGTCTAAACTAGATTCCAAACTAATTGATACAGTGTTCAACACAAATGCAAAAGAAAAGGAAACTCCCTACTTCACATTGTAAACTTACTTTCAGTATGTATACACATTTTAGGGGATATATTGATTTCTCTACTACTTTCCACACCAACATAGACAAGGGTTTTGTTGTTCCTTGGCTTTATCTTGTTATTTATTCTTATTGATATACTATAGTTTTTTCAAGGATAGACACTTGTAAGGCCATGCTCTATCTTGCCAACTAGTATTAGTTATCTCTAATACTATAAAAAACAGGTTCTTGGTGAGATTGTATGGTTCTCACTCTTATGCTAGTGAAATTTGAGTTGAATCTAGCCAATACCCTTTGGTCCTTGTTTTTTTTCTTGAGAGTCCTTCTATCTCTCTAATTTGGTATTTCCTAGAGAGTGGTAGTGTTGGATTATTCTAAATATAACAATTTGTTAAGGCCTCAACAATCTCCTAAATTTTATGAATTTTGGGACCCTCTTTTAAACTAATAAGATCTAATGATTTCATATAAGATATTATTTTTAATACATCTTGATGTTTAGAAGGTCCTTTTCCGAATACATTTTTCTGAGTCACTTTCTCATTTTGCATTTTAGTTTGATCTTTTTATTCCATTGGTTCACTCTTTTTGAAACCCTTCACCTTATGAATCTTGAATCTTTCTGCACTTTTTTAGGAAGTTTTGGCTGAGGGAATTCAATTTTCTTAACGGTGTTGTTTAAAATTCCAAATCTATTCTTCTCTCCGATAGCCTTGGAAGCTTTTGAAGCACCAATATTTCAATTTATCCCTATGGGTGACTAGATCCTTTGTTGAAATAATATTCCTTTTTGTTCCAATAGTTGTGTAGATTTATTTTAATAATCAAATTTGTCATGTTTTTTTATACTAGTAGAGTGGTTCTAAGCTCTCGCCTTTTTCTATGCCTAGTTGTGAAAAAAACCCTTTTTCATTTTGCAAAACTTTTCGAAAATTGATTTTCTATACTGCCTCAATACTAATGGAGGCTTTTTAAAGGTCAGTCTTTGTTTCTATCTCTATAACCATCAGGGAGTTCGTTCAAATAAATTCATTTTCTTCATCATTGTTTTTAGAGGTCATTATGTTCTGATTCTATGAGATGACTCTTTCTCATTTATTTTTTTGACTTAGCTTCAATGTCATCAAAATCTTTCTAAGTTGATGTTTTCGACTAAGCTTCACCACTGTCAAAGGTGACTCAAGCATTTATTATTCTTCTCCCTCCAATACTCGTGAAAGACTGTTGAAAGTATATCCTTCATGCTCCCCCACTTGACCATATTTATTTCAAACATTTGGGAATTAAATGCCCAGTGAATGGCACCCCCCACTTGACTATATTTCTTTCAAATGTTTGGGAATTTAATGCTCAGTTAATGGCATCATTGATTTGAAAAATCCAATCATACATGATTTTGGTTTGAATTTTCACTTGACTTCTAAGCTAGAATCCTAAATAGAGTTAGGGAGACATAAATTTTGGCCTATTTTTAGTTGTGATTGCTAGTTTTTTTTAGAATCTTCTACATTCCTTGAAAAATGAAGACTCCAAAACCCTAGAATAAACAAGTGTTGCATGGTAGCGTAGTCCCTGTTAGGTTGGAATGGGAATTAATGCACTGCTATGGAGGGACCGGGGGAGAAATTGAAGCCCAAAGAAACCGACACGTGGGAAGCAACTTGAAGTACAGGTGGTATTCATGAAGAAAATGACTCGTGCCATTGTGCCACACACCATCCATAAGACATCAGGTCGCTATAGAAGCAAGGTCGAAGCCTCGAAGAATCGAAGTCTCGAATTCCTAAATCAGTTAATCATAATATTATATTAATATGGGGTTAACAAGTAATTAGTGAGAAAGTGATTTTGTGAGAGCATCATTTGTAGACGTTGATTTGAAATTTCTCTCCAGGAAGAGGGAATGCATAAGGTAACAAGAAAATGTTACTGAGAAATTTCATAATGTTAATATTAACACCTTTTCTAATATTTCACAAACAAATGGAATTAACTTGGTAATTGAAACATGTATCTATTATTTTTATTTAATCGAAAATTACTAAGTAAATTTTTTTATAGCACCAACTGGTATATTTGGCAAAGATAAAAACAAATTGAAGGTTTCTATTTATGCAGATATTCTTGCAGATTAATCTGTTAGCACCGAAACGACAACCTGAAAAGGATGTCAAATACGAGATGTCCCTTTCTTATTTGTTACATCTCTCTTTTAAATAATTACATTTTTAGATTGGTTGTAAAAAACAACGCTCTGGAATACGAAGGATTCATCTTCATCAAAAATGTCGGTCTCAGCTATTTCCATTATGGAACTATGGTGCATCGTGTCCATGGGATGATTAAATTTGTGGAATACATTATCCACAGAAGTCTCAAGTTGCATGTTCTCACTTTTAGTTTCGGGCTCTTTTGCTTTCCCTACAACGTTTTTTCTCTTCTTCGTCACAGGAAGCTTGTAAGACCTATCAATTTTTCCATGAGGAGGGTTCTTATCTCCTCCTACGTTTGAAAAATTATGGGTTGATTTATTACTAGGGTGGGCCATTGGAGCGATGCTACATGATGTCGTTCTCTTGGGAGTGTTATTTGGGGATTGGACACTCTTCTCACCGAAGCCTTTTCCCTGTTGTTTGTACAATTCAGTTCTTCTTTGCAATGTCTCTACATCGCCATTGTCAGGAGTAGGCATGTTGTCACCATTGTCTATGTCTTCGCTCAAGTGTGTATGGATAAAATATATGTGTTGAGGATTTAAAACATCAACGTAATTTCTCCCGCAAAGTGTTGCTAAAGGCTATGATTATATAAGACCAAATAATACTAGTAGGTGGGATCCCCTCAAGCTTTTGAAGATCAGATCTGTTCATTTTCAATGTTACGATGATGTGCTACAAAGGTTCACATGATTGATGAGAATATGGTTGTCATTGATATAAGTCAAGCCTTGAGATGTTGTTCCTTCATGATGCTACAACCTGCTATTCATTTATGGTATTCTTTCTTCTCGCACCTGCACAACAAATATGTTAGTGGAAATTGCAGAAAGGCATTTTGAGGAAAAGAAAAATACTATATGTAATGCAAAAGAGACCTAGCTCTGCAATACTACATGCATAAAGTGTTCGTTGATTATTGTTAGACCTTAGATAACAAGGAAATGGCTATTAAAAAAGGTTAAACTACATTTTATATATATGCATATCGTGGAAATTTTGGTGGCGCATTTTTGGCAAGGTGATAATACAATGGTTATGCATTGGTTAATGGACTTAGTAGTTGATATACATATGTGGCTCATGGGAGTATTGGCTTGTGATTTTTATGGTGACTATGCTATGGTTCGGATTAATGTTGATCACTCCATGGGAGATGATTCTATACATGTTCGTTTAGATTGTATAGTGGTCAAACGATTAATTTCAGTTATTATGGAAATATAAACATGGGTGGCACATTTGGCAAAGTAACCACGCAAATGGTTGAGTTGTTATGTGGAACTCGTATTATGTTAAGGTTTAAATGGTTGATATTCTCAATGCATGGATTGATTAATGTTGTTAATGAGAGCTCATTGGCTTGTACCATGGAATAAATGTGAGAGGGGTGGAGATGATGTGCATTTACTGCACATCACCTTTACCCTTCCAGTTGGTTTCCACCCTAGTTGGACTATTGTTTGATCTGGCTATTTTGATTACGTTCCAGATTTTTAGCAAGGTGAAACTGCTCGGCCACCTCTCATCTTAAGGTTTTGATTAACAGGTATGTCTCTTTTGGCCATTCTTGAATTCACTCTGGTTACAAAATATTTTTTGGCTCAGTTGTGTGGGTTTGTGTTTGTCCTAAGTACTGCAACTGTGTGAAATTTTGACTTGAATAAAAAATGGATGGTTCTGCTTATAATTGTTTTGAGTTCATCGGATTTGGTGGTTTTCCTGGGTGGTAGTTTTTGGTTACCACTATGTTGGTTAAACGGTTTTTAAATCATGGTTGGATGGTTGCCTTTGCGATTCTTGGGTTTAATTAGAGCACTGGCTTCCTTTTCGGCACTGTCAAGGAACTGCCTCCCGTTCACAAGCGTCATAGTACACCTTTAGATTCAAAGTTTCACCATAGTTGGTTCCTTTCCTCATGTGATGGCTACTGTGCAAACCCTTAACCCTCTTGATAGGAGTTGCATAGGGAGACTGTCAAGCCTATTAAGTTGTTCCTGATTGTTGTGGTCTATGACTTCGAATGTGGGCTCACCCATTGGTCATATGGCGATCGTGTGGTTTTGGTTTTCGTCATTGCCTCTATGATAAAGTATGAACCTTACATTTCCAATTTTCATTTCTAAAGCTCACAAGTCACCTGCATGATATCAAGGAAACTCGGTTATTTTTAAATGGAAAGGCCTCTGCCATGTCCATTAGATGTGTGGGTATGTACAGATACCACGACTTGTTCGATTGATTGTTTTTTTACCACAATGGAGAATTGTTGGTTGATGTACAGTCACTAGTTGGCACTTGTGATGATTTGGTTGATGGCTGACATGGGTCACGAATTCTTAGGGTTTCTCACATAGGTCATGTTCTATGTGTGGTGTTTTGCAAATGAAACATGGGGCATGATAACTATGTTTTCTCTGGGGCCAAATGATAATCGAAAGGGGTAGCTATCGAAGGCATATCCATAGCATCCTTCATTGGTTGAATAGTCAGAGTATGCACAACTTGGTTACATCGCGATGCGACATAAATGAACTAACCACTTAGTAATATACACAGTCTCTGCACAATATGTTGAGTTATTGACATGACTGGGTGTTTGTTGCGATAATTCGAACTGTTGTATCGTGGTGTTTGGTTGGTTGCACTCTGTTTGTAGTATGGATAGTTGGTTCTTATACTCAGTGATACCCTTAGAGTTTTTTTTTAAGCATGTTATTTATTGAAATAGACCACTGTTGATGACAGTCGTGTTGGGTATTTGGCTTGGCTTTTAAGTCGCATTGAGATGTTTTTTTTACAGTGGCATGGTTACATTTCCTCGGACATTTTTCCCCTACATAGCTTGTGTCAAAGTGTTGGTTGTTGGTTGTATAATAAATTGTCATTTCAGACATGGCATGCGAGGTTTTGGTTATTTTGGTCCTGATTATTTTACTGCGTATATGTACGGGAACGAATATGATTACAGATCTTGATTGGCTCTAATACATAAATAGTGACTTCATTGTTATTTTTGGAAACACTACTTTGAAATATAGATGTGGATTTGGGAAATGTATGGCAGTGATGAATGTTAATAGTTACAAATTGGGAATGAGTGTTGTTGTTGACTGTTATAAAGTGCAGAATGTGTGAATAAAGGAAACAGAACCTCTTACCGATTGTGTGAATTACTTCTCTTTTGTAATGGATGTGGGATATTAATGGACAGTGAAATTAGGCAAATACACATGAATTTTACTCAGGCATCTGATTGTTGGTTGATGCATATTTTTCTTACTGCAAAATATGTTATGGATTGCTTGATTAATCTCATGAACATTAAATGTTTTTTCCCCCTCATTATCTCATTTTTCGCTAATTACAACCCCCTCACATATCCCAAATTCACTTTTTCACTCCCTATTCAGATATTGATTACAACCAAGAGAATTTATGTGTTAAGCGGATGAAGTGGCAATGTCTTGGGTATATTTCAGTGAGGTTTTCTTTGTTTGATTTACAGTTGATTGTTGTTATCATTAAGAAATGACCATTTCTTCTCCCCTTTCATTATATCATATTTCCACCCAATACAAACCCCTCACATTTCCCAGAACAATGTTTCACCCCTTGCTCGTTGATTAACGCTAGACCAATTTGTATGGATTGGATTGCATGAGCCTAATACAATCTGAGCCAAATATATTTCATATTTTTAAGGAGTCATCATGCATGGTTATTTAAAAAGACTACTTGCTAATCGTTAACATATGCCGGATGAGCTTTTAAAGGCTCTGCCCAGCCCAAGGCAAATTTAGGAAAGTCAAGAGGTGACAATAAAAACTAAGGAAGGGTTGCATCACAGATTGGAAAATATGGCTTTTGAATTTTATGTTATTTATTCTTTTATGAGAGTGGACTTCTGGTATTTTGGACAACATGTTTTATTTCGGATATATGGGTATTATTTTTGAAATAATTTCAATCTTCGTCAGATAAAATTGCCAAAAGTAAATATGTTGATGGGAGGAACAAGGAGGTGTGTTTTCTTAACTAATGGATTATGTTATGATTGTTATGAACTAAAGGGAGTCACAAGGGGTCCCACCTACTAGTTATTATTTATTGATGACCCTTATT